>CM029487.1:17909044-18119733 GCA_017140395.1 Eucalyptus lansdowneana | reverse complement strand
AGCCAACCTTTCAATGGGTCACTCAAGGGATCAATTTCTCCACAATTCCACACCAAATGAAGCAATTTGAGGACCAAATTGCATTAGTCCATCACCCCTACGAATTTGCACCATCTCCTCACCATTTACTTAAATTTGGTGACCCAAAATTCCTCTAATAATGCCCATCCGAATTTCCGTTAATTTTCTTAACGTCCGAAACGATTTTCCGTAAAAATTCCGAACTTGTTGGAATTTCTCAGAAAGACAAGACGACATCCTATAAATAAATTGTGATTTGCTCGAACGTCCGAATTCCAAAACCGAATTCAATTTCGTGGTTAAAATCAATCGAACGCGATTTTAGTCCGATCCGATCTATCGTGTAGCTTTTAGGGATTTTACCGCGGTTATATCCTTTAACGGCTTCCTCAGATAGATTGGTTAACTTGTGAGTGATCAGCTCAGAGAAAAAGGACCATAGGCGCGCTGGCGAAATGCCCATTTCATATATTCGGGACAAGGTCGAAATTCGGGATGTCACATTAATATACGTACTTTTTTAGTTGAGCGATTGAACTTTAACATCTCCATTCAGATCCTTTAATTTTCATAATTTTTTTAGTCAAATTTAACCTACAATACCAATTTTGATAATTTTGAACTAAAGTGGTTGCTGGATTACGTCACGGTGAGATGTGGAAAAAAATTGCCTTTGCAGCCAAGTCCACGCAAAATTGGGTCATTATAAGATGTTTAGTTGACACGAAATTTGTGCCAAAATGTCCCTCCTATATTTTCACCTCCTTCAAAAGAAAGAAAGGAACTAATTGAAATAAGGGAAAATTCCAAAGGAATTCGAAATACCCTCACTTTCTCAAATATGATCCTAAAGTGAACATTTTCTGAAGTTTGAAGCACTTTTATTTTCTCAAATAAGGATATGAAAAGACCATATTAGTTTCAAAGAAAACCTAACCTCACCGGCAGTTCTAGGGCATTTATGTCCTCTATGTTTGCTTATTTTCTTCCTTTTTTTGTTTTTTTCTTTTTCTATTATTGCCAAAAAAAGACAAACTAAAAAAAGATTAAAAATTTAAAAAAAAAAGAGAAAACACAAATTTGAAAAAAGAAAAAAGAAAAAAAAGGCAACCCTATCACCTATGGCTGCCGCCCCGTTGTTGATGGGTCGTCGACCATGGCTAGCAGGGTCACCAGTGCCTTGGTGAGGGGTGGCAAGCCTCACCCAGACCAGGGGGAGGGCCGACTCACTCAAATTTGGGTGAGGGTTGCGACTCTTTCTTGGCAAGCCCGTGCCTCTAGTCAACAATGGCCGCCAACCCTCACCAAGGCATTGGTGACCCCGCTAGCCATGGCGGATGCCCCATGAGCGATGAGGCAACGACTAGAGGCAAGGGAGGGCTGGCAGCTCTACTTCCTGTATTTTTTTTTTCCAATTTTAGCCTTTGTCTTATCTTTTTTTTTAAAGCTTTTCTTGAAAAAAAAGGAAAAATGAAAAAAAATAAGAAAAAAATGATGAAAATACCCTTGATCAACCAATAAAACCAGGCCCCCGGTGTTCTAAGTTGTGGTATTAGAGAGTAAGGGTGTGCAACAGGAACAATTTGAATTGGGAACCACCCGACAGTCGTTTTGGGCGGTTCCCACAAGCAACAGTCTGGTTCGCGATTCCAAGATGAGAACCAGACCGACCAGACTTATTATTACATGCACGCACAAGCATGCGCGCGCGCGCACGCACACACACCTCATTGCAATCGCTATTGTAATGGAGATAGCAACTTCACACACACACAACTTTACATGTGCCCAAGAGACCAACAAAACACCTCATTGCAATCGCTATTGTAATGGAGATAGCAACTTCACACACACACAACTTTACATGTGCCCAAGAGACCAACAAAACTTTTTATGTTCCTCTCTACTTAAATAAGAAGCCCACTTGTTAGTTTCTTCTTCTACTTTCTAGCTCCCCTCACTTGCAAGAGACAAGGTATTCCAAGAGTCCCACATCAAGCAAATACTCAAAGAGTAAAAGAGAGATTGTCTATAAAACCCAAACCAAGCATGACCTTTAGCCATATCATTCATGGCCTTTTTGATTAAGATTGAGCATGAAATACATGAAATGTGATCGATGCTCACACACACACACACACACACCTCATTGCAATCGCTATTGTAATGGAGGTAGCAACTTTACATGTGCCCAAGTGACCAACTAAACTTTTCTTGTTCCTCTCTACTTAAACAAGAAGCCCACTTGTTAGTTTCTTCTTCTACCTATTGTGGGACTAAGACTCCAAGAGCCACACTCTCATTCCTCACTCACTCTCTCTCTCTCTCTCTCTCTCTCTCTCTCTCTCTCTGTGACATCTCAAATTTTTGATCATGTCTTCTACTGAATAAATCGGGCATTTCATTGACGTGCCTATAAGGTTGTTCTCAGAGCTGATCACTCTTGAGATAACTAGACTATATGGGGAAGCTATTAAGGACTTTAAGGCGAATATAATTGAGAATTCGACCAAAAATCGGCTTCTCGACCATGCTCATCTTTAGAGGCCATTACGGCACAATTAAAAATCGATTTGAAAACAAAGATAGGTTTGTTCGACCGAGATGTGTGGCCGTTCATGGGTGACTCCATTAAATTGGAAAATTCTCGTCAACCGACCCTAGACTGATTCTTCTGTCGTTTTAGTACCCTGTGTCCGTAATTAAATCCTCAAGATTTTCACAACAATCGAGAGTCGCCATTGAGTTGAGTGGGTTCATAGTGGCTCGAAGAAAATTGACCACGAGTCATTTGCCTTAAAAAGTTCTGAAAACTACTTGGTAGTCTAGATCACGCTAAAAACACGCCGAATGAAAATTAACAACCAATTCAAGTTTGATTTTAGAAATTGAAGATTCTGTCATGTCACAATAAATTCTAGGAGTATCGACTCAGTCTTAGAAGATTTTTCTGACAACCAAGACTTTTTGGGGAAAAAGTCGGTTTAGGACCGTTTTATGCAAAAAAGACCGATGATTAATTTTGGTTGCAAAATTGGGAAGCAAGATGGATAAATGGGTGAGGAAAAATGCTAACGCGATAAGTAAGGCATCAATTGAATTTACTATAGCCAATTGAGATTTAATCAAGTGAGGAACGGAGTCCAATTGGAGGAAATGACTTGCAAATTCGTGTGCCCCCTCGCCCCTAGCATTTTGGACCGTTTCATATGTTCAAGAAGGAGGCATTGGTGGCCTGTTGTAAGCCAGGGGATAATGCTTGGCCTAGAATCATCGGGGGAGATATTTGTTGTGGAAAAGCTTGGCCAAGAGGCCCTCATCTCTCATCTCTATCTCTTCTCTCCCTCACACCCTCTCAACAGGCCATATCTGAAATTGCTAGTATAAGTACCTAGAGGGGGGTGAATAGGTATACAAAGATTTTTCTTGATAATTTCTGTATACTTGCGCAATACTTAGACAGTTGAAGGATTTGCGAAGAGTAATAATCAACGTAAGACTAAGCAAGGATGAAGAGAATTAAACACGCGGTTTATAGTGGTTCGGCTTGATTCAAGCCTACGTCCACTCTTCTGCACTGACAGCCAATTTGGCTGGATTTCACTATGAACAAAGAGATGTTACAGTGTTGATCTTCCTTGATTTCTCGGTGTAGATGATCTACCACACTCGCTCAAGGTATCACCAAGTATAGACACTCTCTGTGTATACAATTCCGCTCGATCGTATCGACTAATAATCAAGGTGCTTCGACTGCGGAATTTTTCTATCAATCACGTACTCAAACAACTAGAACAACTTCCTTTTTATACTCCTTTATGCCATCATACCGTTGGCACTTACCAAAGGAATTCCTCCAATCTACCCGTTGGACGGAATCAATCAAGAAGATCATTTGAGCTATAAAAGGAACCTGACGATAGCCCATCAATCCTGTTCGCCCATACAATCAGGATCTTGGTTTCCAAGAATAGAACTTTCCAAGAATACTTCGTCGACCATCGGATCTTCAATTGATCTAGATACGAACAAAAGAATCCGTTGTATTTATCCAGCCAAAAAGATCTTCTCCAGACGATAGGATTAAATCCTCAACCATATACTTCGCTCGATTTACTTCGTCCGGATCGAAAGACTCACAATGAGAATAGTCTTGAGTCTTGAGTCTTGAGTCTCAAATCTTGAGTCTTGAATCTTGAGTCTCGGTGATCGAAAGTCTTCGACTTTAAACTAGACGATCTGCAGATATCCAGACTAGACTGAAAGAAACGTTTTGTCAGCTTCAAAATATTCTGGAACGATTTCTCCAATAATCTCCCCCTTTTTGATGGTGACAAAACTTTCCTGTAGATTTGAACCACTTTGACCTGCAAAAACATTTCTCAAGTATGGCTATCTCATAAAGATTAACAAAGCAACCAGAGTCTGCATCCACAGAAAATTGGTTAGTCTTTCATGAGTAATACCATATAACAATACTTGATATGAATGCAAACAGTCAAGCATTTAAAATCCATATCCAATTCAGTCAGATTCAAGTTCATATCCCAAGTTCACTCAAGTTCAAAAACAAACACATTCAAACAAATTTAAAGTCAAAGAAAGTTGGTTTGGTTTGGTTCAAATTGCTTTTCTCCCCCTTTTGTCAGCATTAAAAGGGTGAGAAAGATTTCATGTCTCGCTTGGGAATGCGTACAATCTGAAATCCCCCATGGACTCGGACTACTCCTTCGAGCTTCTTCAAGTCTTCCCTCAGTTGAGCTACCTCTTCTCCCTTGGCATTGGCTTGAAGTTGTAGAGCGAGGTCTTTCATTCTATCCTCCAGGGTAACTGAAGATGCTTGTCCAGCATTCTTCATGGCTTGAACTTCACAGTCCAGGGCATAGATTTGGCCACGCATTTCCAGAAGAATATCCATGATACGACGAAAATCTCCAGAATTGTCCGTCTGTGTACTAGCATTGGCTTTCTTAGATGGAGTGAATTCAGACGATGGCGCTTCTGTATAGTCTTGCAGACTTGGTGCTGACGTATCGTGACCTTCTTCAGGCAATTGAGAAGCCTGAAATTCTTCTGGTGCTGCTGGAGATTGACGTAGACTTTCACTATTGGCAGCATGAGGTGAGGACCTTTCTTGCTCGCCAACTCCCCCTGTCTCTAGGACATCAAGAGGAGAAGAGTGATGATCATGCTCTTCTGGGTCTTGATTCCCCTTCTCTCCAGATTCAGCTACAGACTTTTCTTGCTCATCTTCTCCTTCTTCTTCAGCTTCTTTCTCCTTCTCTCTCTGCTCTTCTTCTTCTCTGTTCTTGACTTCTTCTTCTTCTTCTCTCTGTTTCTTCTGCTGTTCTGTTGATTGGGGAACAGAACGTCTTGTCCTTATCAGGGCAGTGATTGTAAGATCTTCCTCCTCCTCTTCATCTTCCAAGATGAGAGTTCTCTTCTTTTTGGTGGGAGCACCAATGGCTTCCTTTCCCTTTCTTTTTGAAGCAGACGGAACTGGAGTCTTCACTCTGAATTTCTCCATTGCCTTAGAAAGTTCTTTCAAACGCATCTTTGTCAACATCTTTAAACCTACCACCATCTTATCGCACGGTCGAACACAAAGAGTGTGTGGCGGTTTAATATTCATGTGTCTGAAGATCCTGGTCACCAGACCTGGATAAGGCAATTGTCCCTTGTCTTTCGACATGGCTCTGTACATGTGAAAGAGAATAGTGTGAGGGAGAGAGAACTTCTTCCCAGAGTTGATTGCGTACATCAATTTTGCTTCAGAATTAGACACATCAGTCTTTGATGTAGACTTCGGCCTAATGCAATTGATAACAATTTTGTGCAACACAATGTTGATGGCACGCATCCTTGAATAGAAAATTTTTTCCTCAATATCTCTATCCTCGACAAGATCCATTGTGGCACGAGCAACTGAGACTTTGACTGGTTGATATCGTGCCCGTTCAACTCCAAGTATGTCCGCCAACATGTCCACATCCAACACATAATCCTGATCTCGAACACTGAAAGATATTCTATTCGCATCGATAAAGCTAAGATTTGAATAGAAATATGCGATCGCTTGTGCATATCCGTCCGTGGTGTCGGTGCGTAAACGTTCCAGTTGAAGCAGACTAAACTTTTCTCTCAAGTTCACATTCACAGCATCTAGGAAATCGAAGTCGACACTCCTAGGGTTTATCACCCCTCGTTTCAGCAGTTTGAAGAACAAAGTTTCCTGTTCCTTCGATTTAAATAACTCCATCCTCTTTCCCTTCACTTTCGCCGCAACACCCAATCTCAGTTGAAAATCAGTGAACATTTTGTCATCGTCGTTCCCATCAATCAAATTTGGGCCCGACATCCGAGGGTCACTCGGAATATTTGCAAGTGCTTCCTCTGCTCTACCTTTGGGAGCAATTCCCAAATCCTCCATTTTCTTCAGAAAAATGTACTCATTCCCATGGTCCTTTTCTTTAAGAAAATCATCCACATATTTCATCGGAGTCCCAGTACTTTTCAATGCACGGTAGAGTTTGTAAATATAAGAGGGTTTTTGGACTCTTACAGGGTCTGCGTCCTCGATTACCTCTTCCTCCGAATGTTGACCCGCACCTTGTGGGGTAGAAGGCGTTGAATGACGTGGTGGAGAGTGAATCGGGCTGTGTTGCTGACTCGATAATTCTTCCTCTTCTGTGAGATCGAAGTGGGTAGGTCCCTCCTTCATCTTCTGTGGTCCCCTTGACGCGATTCTTGAAGACTTCCTCGAAGAAGACATTCTTCTTGTTGCTGAGAGATTCCTTTGCTTGCTTTCCGAAGAAAAGATGACAACTTTTTCGAGGATGAACACGAAGTAGAAATCGGATTGAGAGTAGAATGCTTTTAGGGTTTTGAAGATTGAAAAAGAAAACTGTGTATATATATCTCAGTTTTGAAAAAGGGAAGTTCAATCGGTACAAGGAAAGTGTACGAATACCTTTTTTTCCGAAATCAATAACTGCCAAAATTTAATCCTTTTGAAAAGACAAGTTTTTCGATTTTCACGGAGAGTACAAAATAACTAAACGAAAGATCATACCTTTTCGAGTTTAGATAAAGTAACAACTTACGGTCTATAGTCATCAACGTCCGAGTCGTAGAGATTTGAGTCGAGATATTTGAGTCCGACGGTTATCAACTTTCGAGTCGAAGGTTGGAGAGTCTCTAGACTTTAACTTCTTCGAGCTTCAAAATGTTGAGTCTCGGGAGCGGATAAAATCAAATTGATTTTTCTCCGGAGGCTTTGTGAATATATCCGCTAGTTGACTTTTTGAATCAACAAATTGAATCGAGATTTCTCTACTTTGAATATGATCTCTAATGAAGTGATGTCGAATTTCTATATGCTTTGCTCTTGAATGAAGAATTGGATTTTTGGTGAGATTGATTGCGCTGGTATTGTCACATTTGATTTCGTGCATGAGTCTTCAATGCCAAAGTCTTGTAGTGTTGTTTTATCCATAGAATTTGCGAACAGCAGCTTCCAAGAGCAACATACTCGCTTCGTTGTTGAGAGAGCTACGGTGCTTTGTTTCCTTGAAAACCAAGACACCGTCCCGCTTCCAAGCAACCGGCAAGTTCCCCGAAGTACTCTTTCTATCGACTCAGCGCCGTATTCCGGATCTGCGTCGAATATCCTAGAAGATTAAAGTCTCCCTTCTTAGGATACCAAAGACCAATGCTTGAAGATGAAGCAACGTATTTAATGATACGTTTTGCAGCACCGAGATGAGATTCTCTAGGATCGATTGAAACCTAGCACAGATACAAACACTCAACAAAATGTCGTCTAGAAGCGAGTAAGATAAAGAAGAGAACCGATGATGCTCCCGTACAGCTTTTGATCAACTTTCTTTCCTTCCTCATCTTTGTCTATCTTCAAAGAACTTGACATTGGTATATCAATCTTTTTGCAATTTTCCAATCCAAATCTTTTGACAAGATCATTAGCATATTTTTCTTGGAAAATAAAAGTTCCTTCCTTCAATTGCTTTATTTGAAGACCAAGAAAGAATGTTAATTCTCCCATCATACTCATTTCAAACTCATCCTGCATAGACTTAGAAAATTTCTTGCATAGACTTTCATTAGAGGATCCAAAAATAATGTCATCCACATATATTTGAACGAGTAAAAAGCTTTTGTTTTCCTTTTTGATAAATAAAGTAGTATCTACTTTACCTTTGACAAATCCGTTACGTAATAAGAACTTACTTAGTACCGTCGTACCAAGCTCGAGGTGCTTGCTTTAGACCATACAGAGCCTTTTTCAGTTTGAAGACTGAGTCTGGCTTCTTTGGGTCTTCAAATCCAGGCGGTTGTTCCCCATAAACTTCCTCTTGGATAAATCCATTTAGGAAAGCACTTTTGACGTCCATTTGGAATAACCTGAAATTTTTGTAACAAGCAAACGCAAGTAATAGATGAATAGCTTCTAACCTTGCTACAGGAGTGTAAGTCTCATCATAGTCTATTCCTTCTTCTTGCGTGTATCCCTTGGCCACGAGTCTTGCTTTATTCCGTACGACTTTTCCTTTTTCGTTCATCTTGTTTCTGAACACCCATTTGGCTCCAATAACAGTTTTACCTTTTGGTTTAAATGTCAATTCCCGACATCGTTAATGTTGAACCTGTCCGAGCTCCTCTTGCATAGCTTCGATCCAGCTTTCATCGATAAAGCTTCTTCTATGCTTTTTGGTTCGATTTCGAAATGAGAGCCACAAAGACTAGACTCTTCACGTCTTTTGGATCTCGGTACGAATTCCTTCATTAATTTCGCCGATAATGAGATCTTTAGGATGACGGACTTATGCTTCCATTCTTCGGTTGATTTTTCTCGGATGATGATCTCTTTCTTTATTTGAATCTTCATGAACATCTTGACGCCGGTCTTCCGTAGTCCGAGACATTTCTTGAGTTGTGAGCTTTGGAAGGTCTGGAGCAGGTTCAGACTCTTCATACTGAGTCTGACTGGGTTCATCTTGCGTAGAGTCTTGAAATTTGACATTCATTGACTCCTCCACAGACTGGCTCTTCTTATTGTAGATTCTGTAGGCTTTACTTGATGTAGAATATCCAAGGAAGATGCCTTCATCTGATCTTTCTTCAAACTTACCAACTCGATCTTTTGCATTTTTCAATATAAAGCATTTGCAACCGAACACATGAAAGTATGAAACAATAGGCTTCTTATCTTTGAATAATTCATAAGGGGTTTTGTCAAGAATAGGTCTTAGGAAGACTCTATTGATGATATAGCAGCTGTTGAAACAGCTTTCACCCAAAATCGTGAAGAAATTTTGCTTTCAATTAAAAGTGTTCTAGCCATTTCTTGAAGAGATCTATTCTTTCTTTCCACAACTCCATTTTGCTTGAGGCGTGTATGGAGAAGAGAATACATGATTAAAACCAGATTCATCACACAATTTTGTGAAATCTTGATTTTCAAATTCACCTCCATGATCTGTTTTTATACTTGATATAACACATCCTTTCTCATTTTGAACCTTTTTAGCAAATTTTTCAAAATAGGAAAAGGTTTCTGACTTACTTGCAAGGAAATATACCCAAGTAAAGCGAGAGAAATCATCCACAATTACTAGGCAATATTTCTTACCTCCAATACTCGAGTTCGGTTGGTCCGAAGAGATCCATATGCGATGAATCGTAGTACATGATTAGTAGAGACATGATTTATTGGCTTAAATGAATTTCTTACCTGTTTTCCCGAATACGGGGTGTGCATGGATCGGACTTTTGATATGGTAATTTGGGTAGACCTTGAACAAGCCGCTTTGATGAGATTTTGGTTAACCTTCATATTGACATGGCCAAGCTTTTACGTGCCATAAGCTTGCTTCATCTTGAATTGAGATTAGGCATTGAGATTCATTCAATTTCATGTCTAAGAGATAGATGTTTCCATGTCTTCGACCCATGAAAGACTGAGTAGAGTCTTTACTCATTCCATAGCAAATTCCTTCTTGAAAGGAGATCTTGAAACCAGTATCACACAATTGGCTAATGCTGAGAAGGTTATAGTTGAGTCCTTCCACTAGAGAAACATTGCTTATTGTGAGATTTCCAATTTTCACAGTTCCAAATCCCACGATGCTTCCTTTGCCGTTTCCTCCAAATGAAACATTTCCGCCGTTTACTTGAACAAGTTTAACGAAGCACTTTGAGTCTCCTGTCATGTGTCTTGAACATCCGCTGTCCAGATATCATTTTATCTTTTTCTTGACGGAGACCCGCATTTAAAAGAGAGTCTCAAGTTTTCTTTGGTACCCAAATTTTCTTGGGTCCTTTGGTGTTAGTAGGATAAGCATTATTAGGCCATACTTTCTTAACAGGTTTCCAAACCATAGGACATTCTTTTTCAAAGTGATCCTTACCGTTACACTTTGAACACCTTAGAGCATTTCGACCAACGAGACTTTACAAAAACTTTCTTGAAATGATTTTTGTAAGCTTCTCTCGATGGTCTTTTCTTTATTCTTTCTTTAACTTTAGGAAAATCAATCAAGGGAATTGTTTCCGCTGTCATGCCTAGACCAGACTTATTAAAGTAAAGTCTTTGAACTGAAAGAACTTTTTCAAGCTTTTCGGATCCTATCGAAAACTTCTTTGAAATATTTGATAAGTCCGTTTTTAAGAAAACATTTTCTTTCAAAAGATCATCTTCTTTTTCTTTAAGAGCAGAAACATTTAGGTCTAGACTTTTAACTCTTCTTCTAAAATGACTTCCTTTTGTTTTAGAGCTGAGTTTTCCTTTTTAAGTTCGGAAATCCTTTTGAGAGAAGTCTTAAGACCGAAACACAGTTCATCAATATATTTAGAGACTTTGACAGAATTTTAAAATCACTTACCTCAAATTCATCAGTATGAGTCCGATCCAGAACTGAGTCTAAGTCCGAATGTGCCATCAAACATATGTTGGCATATTCATTATCACTTTCTTCACATTCGTATCACCTGTGTTTCGGCTTTGAGAGCTTTTCGAAACTTCTCGCCTTTTCCTCTTTTCTTCTTCAAGAGGACACGGTTAGGTCGATGTGTCCCTTCTTCTTGCATTCGAAGCAAACTACATCTTTGTTTGGTTCCTCATCATCACCGTACTTGGTCTCGCTGTCTCGGAAACTTTGTTTCTTTGAGTTGAACCTTCTCGCCTTTTCTATTTAGTTTTCTCGAATCTTCTTATCATGAGGGCGAGCTCCTCATCGTCCATATCATCTTCGAATCTGCATCATCGAGTCATCATTTGATTTTAATGCAATAGATTTCTTACCTCTTGGATCTTCGTCCTCATTAATTCGTTCCACTTCATAAGACTCGAAGGGTTCCAATTAGCTCGTCGGCGAGATAGAGGCATGATTCTTTGCGTCTCTTATTGAAGTCTTTATATGATTCCAAATTTTGGAGAGACCACGCAGAAGCTTGTTCACCTTCATGGGGTCAGAAATTTTTTGTCCTTGGTTCTCAAGACCTTTGACAATATCTGTAAAACGACTAAACATGTCAGTTATAGATTCTCCTGGCTTCATTTTGAAGGCTTCGTATTGACCGAGGAGAATGTTGATTCTGGTCTCCTTCACTCGATCTGTCCCTTCATAGGTGATGTGTAATCTATCCCATACTTCTTTTGCTGTAACACAAGAAGATATTATGTTATATTCAGTTGGAGATAAGGCACAATATAAAGAGTAAATTGCTTTTGCATCGAGTGCTTGTCTCTTGTTTATTTCTTCTTGAGGCATTCCGCTGGCATCAACAGTTTCATTCCCTCTTTCAGAGACTGATGCAGCAGTAGGAGTGATTCCTCTTTCCACAACATCCCATTCCAGAGGATCCTTGGATCGTAGGAAAGCTTTCATCTTGTTCTTCCAGATGTTGTAATCCTTTCCGTCAAAGTAGGGTGGTCTGGTATTGCTTTGCCCTTCCATCAGCCCTGGTGCTAGCATACTAGCCATGGATCTTTTACTCTGAAGTAAAACACTTCAAACAAAGTGAGAACACAGGCTCTGATACCAATTGAAATTGCTAGTATAAGTACCTAGAGGGGGGTGAATAGGTATACAAAGATTTTTCTTGATAATTTCTGTATACTTGCGCAATACTTAGACAGTTGAAGGATTTGCGAAGAGTAATAATCAACGTAAGACGCGGTTTATAGTGGTTCGGCTTGATTCAAGCCTACGTCCACTCTTCTGCACTGACAACCAATTTGACTGGATTTCACTATGAACAAAGAGATGTTACAGTGTTGATCTTCCTTGATTTCTCGGTGTAGATGATCTACCACACTCGCTCAAGGTATCACCAAGTATAGACACTCTCCGTGTATACAATTTCGCTCGACCGTATCGACTAATAATCAAGGTGCTTCGTACTGGAATTTTTCTATCAATCACGTACTCAAACAACTAGAACGACTTCCTTTTTATACTCCTTTATGCCATCATACCGTTGGCACTTACCAAAGGAATTCCTCCAATCTACCCGTTGGACGGAATCAATCAAGAAGATCATTCGAGCTATAAAAGGAACTCCGACGATAGCCCATCAATCCGGGTTTCGCCCATACAATCGGGATCTTGGTTTCCAAGAATAGAACTTTCCAAGAATACTTCGTCGACCATCGGATCTTCAATTGATCTAGATACGAACAAAAGAATCCGTTGTATTTATCCAGCCAAAAGATCTTCTCCGCACGATAGGATTAAATCCTCAACCATATACTTCGGCTCTGGATTTACTTCACACGGATCGAAAGACTGTCAATGAGAATAGTCTTGAGTCTTGAGTCTTGAGTCTCAAATCTTGAGTCTTGAATCTTGAGTCTGGTGATCAGAAAGTCTTCAGACTTTAAACTAGACGATCTGCAGATATCCAGACTAGACTGAAAGAAACGTTTTGTCAGCTTCAAAATATTCTGGAACGATTTCTCCAACAATATCTCCTCTATTCCCTCCATCTTGTGCGACCAGCAGACCAAGGAGAAGACCGAGCAGCCCACTGAAGACCCCTGCAGCCGTTGCCTTCATGCCAGCGTCTCCTTCTCCACCGAGCTGCCAGCCGCTGCCACGTTTTCCATTCAACCTTGCTGTCCCTCGGTCGGGTTGTTGACCCTTGCACAGCCAGCGTGCGCCAGCTGCTCCCCTCGTCTGCTTCTCCCCCTCCTCACGTACCTACAACAACACATGAAGCTGCTGCTCCACTGATCTCTGCTCCCTCATTCGAAGCCCCACGCCCCTACCTCGTTCGAATTCCTCACGCCAACTACCCAAGAGACCACCGAATCCCCACCTCCACGCGTCTTCATTTCTGCCAAAGCTGCTTCACGTTCCCACGCCTGGTCATCAACGGAAGCCCCACCAGCTCGTGTCTTCTTCGCTAGCTCGCCAACGCCACCTGCAGCTCATGCATTTCCTTGGCCCAGCAAATTCAGCTCCTCCATCGAATAAGCTTTGGTCTTGCCGCGCCAGTTGAAGCCCAACGAAGCCTGCAGCAACCCACGGATCCAGCAGCTTCAGTCTTCTCTTGCTCGTGGATCAGCCTAGCCCATTGAAACCATGGTCTTCAGCTGCAGCCCAGTCCAGTCCACGTAAGTTATTTGGCCCAACCTTCCGTAGCCCAAGCTCAGTCCAGCAATTTGAAGCCCAAGAGTTCATTAGTCCAGCCCATCTTGGGCCCGCGGGTTAGCCCGCTTTAGGCCCAGCCCATTTCAGCAACAAGTCTCAGCTTGAGCTGAGATTTGTTAGGCCCATTCTAGGCTTGGTCCAAGTCCATTGACGTTGCCGAAAATTTAAATTCGGCCGCTGTCGCGTTGCCGTTATAGTGATCCGGTCTCCGCTTTTAATCAAGTGAGTTTTACTCACTAATGCTTTCTTAGTTTGCTAATTATGCTTAAGGTTTGATTATTGTTAATTAAGTAGGATTAGGTGGTTAGATTAGAATGGATTAGTGATTATTAGATAATTGTGATGCATGTTAGGTAATTGAATTGTGCAATTAGCAAGTAGAGACGTACTATTATTTATTGAATGCATCTCGGGAATTTTTCCGACCCATTTCTGGCTTCAATTAGGCATTACGGGCCTAAATTGGATTTTTAGTATTTATTTATTAATTTTTGAAATTAATTTAATTATTTATTTATTTTCCGAAAATTAGGCAAGGATAGCCGACGACCGGAATTTTATGCTGATTGTCGTGGCGCAGTCTGTTTATTTAATTGAGCTTTATTTTGTGATGAATTGAATTAATTGTGAAATTGAGAATTGTTCTTTAATTGAATAATCTTTGGTTATTAATTGAAAAATAACCAGGTATCGGTTGATAATGCCAAAAGGATTTGAGTGGACTATAGAAAATGAGGGAGTTATGGAAAGGAAAAATATTATATTTTGGCCAAGGCCAACCGTGTGTCCACGCACATGTACTTTTGTCAGAAAATAATAAAAAGGGGACAAATTGATTATACGTTTGAAGTATCACGCGAAATACTTGATCGGTGACCATATAGGTCATTTTGTAGACAAACGGAATCCAATACCGGCTCGGTGACCCTATAGGTCATTTTGTAGACAAACGGAATCCAATACCGGCTCGGTGACCCTATAGGTCATTTTGTAGACAGATGGTATCCAATGTCGGCTCGGTGACCCTATAGGTCATTTTGTAGATGGACGACATGCCATAACGGCTCGGTAACTAGATGGATTATTTTGTAGAATGGACGTTATGATGAATATACTTGGTGACTTATATGTCATTTTGAAGAATGAATCATATAAAATACTGGCTCGATAACCCGAGAGGTTATTTGGAAGAATGGACAATATTGACTAAAATGACCAAGAATTGTCCGATTGACACGTAATCGACTAGGTCAATTGATCAATGATTTGATATGGTGTCGTGAATTGATTGATTATTTGATGTGATATATGAGGCATCTATGTATAACCTTGAATTGCAGGTTGAGACTGAGGCCAAGGTAAGTCCTCTGACTCGTGCTGTGCTTAGGCAACCATGTGGTGTATTGGTTTACTAATCGAGTCTTAGGGGGTAGAACTTACGATATGTGATCTCAATGGTTATTGTATAACCATTTCAGGACCCTGATGAGGAGCCTGAGAAGGAATCTAAGGAGGAGAACCCTGATGTGAAACCTGAGGAGGAGAAAGATTTTGAAGAAGAAGATGATCCAGAGAAGGATCCTGAGTACGACCCAGATGAGGACTGAGATCCTATCCTGTTTTGTGTGAGCCCCGTGTTCTTGTAGATAGGTGTGAGATCAGACCTTTGTGAATAGTATGGAAAATACTATGGGTTGTGCTATGTATAAAAGTGTGGTTGTGAATTTTCAGTATAAAAAATATGGCATTGCTTTTCTATCTCATTGCTTTAATGTCTGGGGATTTATAATTGCTTCCGCAAGTGCTTATGAAAATAAAAGAGTCGACAATACATAATCTTGAGATATCGCATTATAAAATCAACCAAGGTAAGAGATGTGCGCGTGCTTGAGGATCGGGGCGTGACACACTCTCTCTCTCTCTGGCTCCCCTCACTTGCAAGAGACAATGTATTCCAAGAGTCCCACATCAAGCAAATACTTAGAGTATAAGAGAGATTGTCTATAAAACCCAAACCAAGCATGACCTTTAGCCATATCATTCACGGCCTTTTTGATTAGGATTGAGCGTGAAATACATGAAATGTGATGGATGCTCACACAAGTGGAGTTTGAATTTTTTGCATGTGGGAACAAGTGCGATCGGTTCTTTTGGACTGCAAAGAGCCAAACTGGATTAATCGGTTTGGAGTATGGTCACTCTTTAGTGAAAAAAAAAAAAAAAAAGAAGAAGAAGGTGGAAGGCCAGTTTCGTTGGATACGACCGGACCGAAACTGACGGTCAAGTCCGATTCCCGATCCTAGGACCAAATGGTTTGGTCCCTGATTCCCAATTTTGGGAACCGGTTCTCTCGATTTGGTTCTCGTTTCACCTTGGAACCATACCAGACTGGCAACTAATCACCCTTAATAGAGAGCCAATTGCTCCTAAGGTTGAGGCCAACGATCTGATCGATTGCGTTGGTCTTGATTTGCCTCTTGAGTAGCATCAAGACTAAGCTCTCTCCAACATGGCATGCTAGCTTAGCAAAGAGAGTATGAAATTGGAACACTGTGATGAAAACGACCCACGTAGAAAGCATGTGCGGCATTGAGGTTCACATGATTATGTTGTTCTCTTCATGCTTTTTTATTAGAGCGCGTACGTTAGAGAGCAAGAAGAGATTGCAATGCCACTACTTTTATACTAGGCAATTTTTGTGAATAGGAATTTTGGCACTCCTTAGCCGCACATCATACATGGTACCAACCATGATATCATATACTAAAGGATCTTATTATTAGGGGATGGGTTTATCAAGAGCATTCCTATGTCTTGGGCTAATCAAAAAATGCTCAACATATTGCCTCTCGCTACCTTTCCTTATATAAAAAATAAAAAAATAATGTCGATATGTATAAGCATATTGAGGCATCATCATCGTTACTATTATTATCGCAAAAAGAGAAAGAAATGGTCACACATCCACGAGGTGGAAATTTCAAGTCGAATTCTCATGCCATGATTGATGGCTCATGTGCAATCATGATTGCATGGTTGGTCCATTAAAATGGCATCTCATTTCCTTTTCCACAAATAGACCAAAATTGAGAGACCTGCACAAAGACTTTTACCACTTTTAGATTGACAAACAAAAGTCATTTTACAGTTTTTTTTTTCAAAAAGCTAACAGCTTTACATATGATTGTCCTAGTAACGCATTATCCTTATTCAATACAATATTTATCTGATCTTTGTCTTATTTTCGATCTAGTTGGTAAACTTGGAATTGCTACACAAAACCACCAAGGTGTTGGAAAAATTTGCCAGAAGTTTTCTCTTCTCCTTATGATCTTGAATTCAAGTTTTATTGGAAGCACCCTAGGAGTAAAATCTCAATCGTACCAAATCGATATTAGGAAGTGCATCCTCAAGATTGTCTAGAAAAATATGTATGATACTTCACTGCCAAATTGCGAAAAAATAAAAATAAGAAATAAAATGTTACATAGAAGTTGATTTTTTTTGTGGTTTGTCGGTTGAACTCAAAAGTCAAGTTGCAATGCCGAAACTTAGATTAAGAAGCCAGGTACAAAAATATTATTATACCCTACCTTTTGTTTTAACCCTTAGATATACATGCACAACTAAGGTTCTAGCAAATCTTGTGCAAGATTACGTTGACAAGATATGCGTGACTTGCAAGTTGAAGTGGCCGTCTCAGATTCTCAACTCAGTGGAAGACTTGGGAGATGACTTTCGAGCCAAGGTAAGGTTGACATCTTATGCTGAACGCGGACTCAATGATGAAATGCAATGTCGACTTCACTTACACGGCACGCATTCTGATCAATAGGTACATCAAGTGCCTCAAATTTTCCCAAGTATTTTCGTGATTATTCCATTCATTGCTTTTAATATCATTAATCATTCTGATACACCTTTTATTTTCTTAACCTTTCATGGTTTCTTATGAGGAAGGAATCAATTTGCAATCAAAGAGTGGAATCACTTATTTTACACATAGGATAAACAAATACCAAGTATCAAGGCATGATCCAATGAGATTAACTCAACAGTTAAAAATGAACATATGGTATAAACAGTTTCTATCTTCGGGTTATCCACCTTAGTGTTGAATCATTTTATTACTTAGTCCATACATGTGAGTTCCATGCATCTACGAAAGTTAATTATCTACGACGTACGTCATTGTCATGGAAAAGGGAGTACTAAGGCAATGCTGGTCAATTCATTCTTCTCTATAAGAATTAGTGAGTTGGACTGAGACTAAATTAAAAGACTAGCAACTCGTTCAAATCATTTTAGTCCTCTTCGAATGGGCTTTATAGCTTAATGGCTGCAAAGAATCTCACAAGCCTAGTTGGCCGATTGCTTTACCCCTACTTGGAATGGAACAACATTTGCAATTTGTTATTTATCGTATGTTCCAAAAGTTTCTAAAGGGGTTGGAGCACACTTATATCAGACAGACAATGTAGCTTGATTTGTTTTGTTTAATGTCGTTTTGGTTTTCCTCGAAAGAAAGGGAGAAGAAAAGCTTCATCTCCTGTGTATAGGCATTCATCATTCTTTTTCATTCTTTTTCCTTTGTTACATTATTACCACTTCAAATGTTAATTTCTACATAAGAATATTTTATTTCTGTTCTTCACTCCTGTTGTATAACACAATAGCATTTTAGCCTGTGCAATGCTGTGATACTTGAAATAACATCTTTAAGAAGTCATGAATATATATATTTTAAGCATGGAAGTTTGTAAAGTATTGTCCAGTTGTAATGGCATTGTGTCACTCTACACCATCCCATGAGTAGCAATCTCCATGTGACCCCGATTAACCTTTGCATAAACACATTGAAAATCTGTTTTGTGGGTTCTGAAAATTGGTTGAATTCCATCAAGGCAGAGCTCTCATCCATATGGCATGGTGGCTTAGCAAGTGAAGTATGAATCGAAATGAGAAGGATGAATGAGTAAGAAGTGCGTAGAGTAAAGACACCATGATCTCTATTTAAGTTACTAGAGTCACTTAATATGGGAAAAGGCTAGGCTTGACTGTGATTTATATTCGAAGCGTTTGATAAAAGTTGTTTTTTGTCACATTGGCATTAAAGATTCTGCTACTAATGTAATTGCAGGATCTTGTTGAATATTGTACTTAGCATAAAAGAGAGAGACATTCTTTTGGCAGTGTAAAATGGGAGGGGCTAAAAGTTTGGTTTTTCTGTGGAATAGCGTAATGTAGGTAGTGAAGGCAAAGTTAAAGCAAGAGGCAATTCAAAATACATTTGTTTATTTATTAATCATACTGAATTTGTAATGCAATATGTGTATTGAGTATACCTCTTATTGTCCTAGCTAAAATTGTTATGTCACTAGACAAGAGGAAGAGAACAACTAAGTTTAGAGTCCTTTCATTGTAGAATGTGTGGGGAGTAAAACTACGATTTGATTTCTATTTACAGAGTGGGCTACCAATAGAGTTAGTATTCCACATACATAAATAGTTGACATTTCTAATTATGGTGCAATTCTATTATTTTTTAAGTTTTGGCAATGTGGATATACAACCAATACTCTCTAAAACTCAATTCATTTTGTGATTGTTGATTTTATGATATCTCTAGCTTTTTGAGGCTACATTGTTCATGTCATATGAATATGCTAATTTTTCTTTCCATACAGTCAACACGTCACTCTTTCAACATATCTTATGCCAATTAGAATTTGATTTGTTGATAACTTTCCTCAAAATAAGAGAAACTATTTCACCTTCAAAATTAAGTGAGTGCTTGCTTTAGAGATTTGTCTAGTCAAAGAAAAATTTATGTTCTATTTTTGCTTTGATTTTCGTACTCTGTCTAGTGTCTCTCAACAATGGCAAATGAAAGTTTTGAAGGATAACAATTTTTTACCCTCTTCTAGTATGGAGTCTTGAAAATATTTACAAACTCAACATTTGTCATAAAATATGTATCCACCTTTTCTATTTTACTCCTCTTTTCCTCATTGGCCCATCATAGAGCAGTCAATATCTTCTCATTAGATCATCTACAATCATCGTTCCATACATCACATCAGTCTCAGTCTCAGTCTCAGTCTCATCCCAGATTGACATCACTATAGTTTTGTCTTGAATCCACTCATTACTAATCTCGTCCTTTTAGAAATTCTTACTCGGAGCTAGACATTGTCTTCACTAACAGCATGTGCACATTTTGGTACTTCACCTACCGGGTTAGCATCGCATGCATAGGTGAGATATTCACCATCAACTAGAAAATGAGGATTTCAAGGTTTGGCATTACTCGATTTGGTTACTTGTAGATATTATCGGTTCTTGTTAATATTTCGAAGAATGTTTAGCTTCACGAAGTTTATATACCAAACACAATCTCTCACCAACTCAACTAGAAACCCTTCAAACAGAAGTGCTACTCAATGCAAAGCTTCGACTTTGCTCTTTGTTGGGCTTCCAATCTATCAATAATAGATATATTCTAACCATCGGTTTTCCTCTTTAAAGCAGAAGAGATCAAAATTGACACCGACGTGTTTTCCTATCCCAACCCCCTCCCCCTCCCTCCCTACCTTTCACTTATGGAAGGGAGGGATTTGACCTAGATCTCTCCCTCCTCTCCTAGTTGCTTTTTTTTTTTTTTTTTTTCTTTCCTTACTCTCCCAAATTTAGTTTTAGATTTGAGAGCTTTGCTCTCCCGATATTATATTTGGGAGTTTTAATGAATAAGTACTCCATCTCCACTTTTAACGGTGTTCACAATGGTTTTATTGTCAAATCTATACTTATTTAAGTTATGGTGCTTCGCATTGGCTACAAAACTTGCTCTGACAAGTGTCAAATATCATCTTCTTCGACATATTTTGTTTTTATACAGTGATGGCGTTGGGGATGAGGAATCTAGGTGTACATCGTCGAATCTAGGTGCACGCCGTCGAAAGGCAAATTTGTAACTATAAATGGAGATCTTGGTATGTGCTTATTACTAATGACATTGTGTAATTTTGTGATTGACCACCAATCCTTTCGCTTGGATGTAATAACAAACCATGAGCCTATGATTATTTGTGCCAACCATGCTCTAATGATATGCATTGATTTCTGATTTTTGGTTTGTTTTGGAATTTTATGGGCTTGTCTTGTTATTATGACTTTTGAGATCTTCTATTATGTATCATTTTGATAATAAATGGAATTTCTTTTACCAAAAAAAAAAAAAAAAAGCACAAGGGATCCATGGTTCAAATCTTGACCTTAAGATAAAGTGAGGAAAAAGTAACTCATATGAATATCATTGACCCTTGTCCTGTTACTTCTTTTGAAAACTACAGATCCATCTAGAAAAAATGTGGACTTAACAACAAAATCCTCAATCTTGACAAACTCGTCCATAATCAAAGTCAACGGGTATGAACCCTAATGTCAAATCTTGATGCGCCCTATTAGTAAATGCCATTAATGATCAATCTATTAACTTCTTTCCTAAGAGAATTGGGGGCGAGTCTCTCTCAAGTTTGATTTTCTTTATTATGTGCAAAGATGTGAAACGAATATAATATGACCGGAAATTAATGGTCAAGCCCGGCAGTAGAATTCAAGCTCCGATTTCCACTCTATCTGCCCAATTTTTCTTTCAACATATGCCCAAATATATTTTATTGTTGCCTATATATGACTTTATAAAGTTTTTCAACCATATGTCCAAATTCCATCTTTTTGTCACCATGCTTGATTTGTTCAACAATAGTCTAAATGTCACGCTTCTTCATGTTTAGCAAATACCGAGTCTTTGCTAGATTTGAATCCTGGGAAAAATGAGCTTGAGGGCATATTTTTTCATAGTTATACAGATGGTTCTGCATTGAGAATGGTAGATCATAGGAAGAATTGATTGCAAAGGGTCTGTTCCTAGATCTTTGGTTAATTGTAGAGTGCTAGGATAGTGAATCTTGGTAACAATCAAATGGTGATCACTTACCCTTTTGGCTATCAGATTTGACTAAGCTAAAGTTTACTGATTTGCATTTTAGTAAGTTCCATGGTCTAATAGGAACTAATTATCAGTTAACTTCACGAATTTGCAAATCGCGGACCTTTCCAACAATGGTTTCGATGGCGAGCTATCATCCAATGTGGCATCCTAAAAATTTCATGACAACCCTTGGATATACCATGAACCATGAATAGGTGATGGAAGCGCCATCAAATTATATTATAGCCATTAGACCAATGAATTACAATAGATCAAGGCTGAGCATTTAATGGACAATTATTTTGTTGGAAATATATCTTATGTCCATGAGTGATTAAGGATTTGTACTAAGGGACAAATTAATAGGAAAATTTTATTCTTGGCCATGTACTTATTAAGTTGAATTTTTATTGATTTATGTTACAAAGTTTTATGGCCAAATAAATTTGCAATTAGGTATTTATATAAGTGAGGATTAAATGGAAAAATTGGAGAATGAGTGGGCTGATTTCTTAAGGCCGAACCAGCCCAAAAACCAGCCCACAGCCCCACCGTTTTTTTCCCCATTTGGTCGACCAAAAGGATGGCCCAAGCCCGGCCTGAATGAAGCCCATCAACTTGCATGAAAAAAATGACAAGTGGCGAAGGGGATTATCCAAGTGGCCATCGCATGCAAACTAATGATTGCTAATCATGGGTGAAAGAAGAAAAAGGAGGAGAGAGGGGATCCGCCTCGAGGGGATTGAACCGAGAGAGGGGGAGTTGTCGCACGAGGAAGAGAGAAAGAGAGAAAGAGAGAAAGAGAGAGAGGGTTTGTGTGGGTGCTTCGGCAAAGGAAGAGGAAGACCAAGCCCTGCCGTGCGTGCACCTAGCTTCGCCGTCGACCGTGCTGTGTTCGAAGTCCCCGAGTTGCCGTTGCTTTCTTGATTTCGTCGAATCTAAGACAAGTAGAGTCGGTTAGCATAAATTTTGATTGCTGTGATTGTGTGTGAAGTGTAATGGGTGTTGGAGATGCTTGAGTTGTGATGATGGATGCTAGAAATTCGAATGAATGGTGGTAGTTTTCCAAGTAAGCTGTTGCATGTAGGAACAGTCCGACCCCGTGCGATTCCGTGAATTTTATAAAATTATTCAGTTAGAATTTGATCTTATGTTCTTGATTAAAGTTGTAGATGACATCTTGAGGAGTAACATACTAAAATTTGAGAATAAATGAACAAGTATTGATGGGGGAAACGAATTTTCTTTTAAAGGGATTAGTCTGGAAAACAGTACCGAGAGTAGGAAGAATTAAATCGACTATAGCTCTTAATCCAGAACGAATTTGATTTCGATTTCTTCACAAAAATTTTCTTCTAGGTCTTGAATATAACATATCAAAATTTCAGAATTTTCTGAGTTGATTTTTGGTTTATACCAAATTTATGAATAAAACTGTGCAATGGTGATGTTCCAAAACTTTAAGTTGTGATGCATGGACTTTAGTGACCCGTACGAAGCTCTTTTGACATGGTATTCTTCAGGAAACCTTTTTCTCTAGATCTTTTTTATAACATGTTAAATTTTCAGAATTTATTGAGACTGTTTACTAATTTTTCCAAAGTTTTAATTTAAGGAGTGCATTCTGCTTTATCTGAAAATTGGCTCCATTTTCAAGAACAAATGAATTGCTTTATGAAGTGTGATATCTTGGGTGTTATTTGTATTGCATATATGGTAACATTTGGCATATCCCATGACATCAAAAAGGCTGGTTTAAACCTCTGACATTATTGCATCAAATGTTAATTTGAAAATGAGATATATATGTGAATATGCGCTATGATGATGATACCGTCGGAGGTCTGTGCTGACGATGCCCCTGGAGTATCGGGATGCCCGGAGTGTGTGTGCCGGATGCTTGGAGGTGTGTGCCGGATGTCCTCGGGAGTTTCAAGTTGCCCGAAGGTGTGTGCCAGATGCCCAGAGGTGTGTGCTGAATGGCCTCGTGATGCCAGTTAGGGTGCAAGATGCCTGAAGGTGTGTGCCGGATACCCGGAGGTGTGTGCCAGAGGTTCCTCACGATGCTAGGTTGGGTGCGAGCGATATATAAGGGATGCAAACCTTGGTCCCTAGAAGAAAAATGAGATCATTTTGAAAGTGAAAATGGAAATTGAATCATACGCATGTGTGTGTGCATATGGCATGGAATATAATTGCCTATGAAATTGAGTTAATACTATTTGGCATTAAGAATGCAATCATGAAGGTATTGAATGGATTTCATGGGATATATACATGATTGTATGGATGATATGAATCATGCGCATGTATGTTTATATGGCATGGAACATAAATTGCCTTAATGAATGAATCTCACGGAAATGCAAGCATGGTTATACGGATGATATGTGCATGTCACAAGAAATTGTGGTTGTCTTGCCTATTGCATTATGTAGTTTGATGGATCTTTACTGCTGAGTGGTTGTACTCACCCCTTTTTGGAGACTAACATTTTAGATTGAGAGATGCCTCTGTCACCTGTCACGTGTGGTACATTTTATGGCTTACCGTCTGATGTTGAGGTCGAGTGCTTGGAGCACCCCTGCGTTGGTGTTCATGGTCTGGTGTTTATCCGTGTTCGTGTTTTGGTTATGTATGATGTGGGCCTACCTGATGGCCCTATAGTCCAGGAGTTCCTGTCTGTCCATGTTCGTCACGATGGAAGGATGATGGGGATGCTGCCACCACCACCGGCCGATGCACCAGGCTGGGTGTGATTAGAGCGTGTGATTAGTGGAGGATGACACTTTTTGGATGGCCGACACTCGGATGATGGATTGATGTACATGTCTGATGTAGAGTCGGGTTCTTTTGGGTTGTAGCCGAGCTTAGTTAAAGCCTTGGCCTTTTGTTGTACCGACTTGTGATGTCCATCATAGTTATGTAAATAAAAGCGGTTCGGCATTAGCTTCTATATATATATATATATATATATGAAAAATGTAGTTGGTGTGCATTGCAATGTATTATTTAGATTGGTTACGGGTTAGGGAGATGTCGAGTATGCTTCCGTTATATGAACTACGCTGGGACCGATTGAGATGATACAAACCCCCAAGATTTATAGACCCACTACAATTCAAATGGTATCAGAGTGACATGTTATTAAGACAAGTGAAAGGTGAGTGAACTATGGCGACCCTAGCGGATCAGGGGCGTGTCGAGGGGTGCCACATCCAAGTTGTTACTAATGAATTTATTGTTGATCAATACAAATTCATGGATATTCAGCAAGAAATTTCTTCCCTAGATTGGGAAAGGGTGACATGTGTAATGAAACTTATGAATAATGGGACGGAAAAGGAATACGCGAAAATTCAATACGCCCTTACGGAAATTGATCTATCCAATAAGAAGTTCGAGAAATGGATACCCACATAAATTTGGGATTTGAAGCCACTTCATTCAATACTTATCCTTTCAAACAAAAATTTTCACCGGTCCGATCCCACCTTCCTTAGCAGAGCTAATGACTATGCTGGAATCTCCACACCTTTCTTAAAACATGCTATCCGGAAAGATCCCTCAACAACTAGCTTGGCTTCCGTTTCTTTTTGTTTGGGTAAGTAACTTAGCTTGCATTCCTTAAAACAAAGCAAAGTGGAATAGCACATCCATTGCAAGCAGCAGTATCAAATCAGAGAAAGAATGGAAGCAAAGCTTAGAAGAAAACATACCACTAAGGCTTAATAAAGGGAAAAAAACAAGACATCAGAGAACAAACGGAGAGCAACAATAAACTACAAAGTTCAAGAATCATTCGTTATAATAAGTCTCGAGTTTAAGCCTATAATTATAGAAAAGTTTAAGAGTTGGATTTTGTGGACGTCCAGTTTTGCGCTTTAGAAATCAAGATTTCCTA
This sequence comes from Eucalyptus lansdowneana, assembly GCA_017140395.1. Taxonomy (NCBI): domain Eukaryota; kingdom Viridiplantae; phylum Streptophyta; class Magnoliopsida; order Myrtales; family Myrtaceae; genus Eucalyptus; species Eucalyptus lansdowneana. The sequence continues at coordinate 18,094,142 of CM029487.1, read as the reverse complement.
CTCAATGATATGAAAGAAAAATACCACTTGCCTATTTTGACTCGGCGTAGATTTTTTTGACTGACTAGCACGGGACTTTCTCAGCCAGTGGATATATATTTATATATCTATATATATTATATAGAATTAATATTATGAAAAATCTTAAATTGGTATACTTGTAACAAATTTATCATAAACTAATTTTTTATCATAAAAAAATCTCAAAGTTAGTACATTTGTAATAAATTTATTCTCCATTAGTTCCGTTAAATTGGATTAATATCATGAAAATCACAAACTAGTAAAACCTCAAATTGATACACTCGTTAACTGTTATGTGTCATTAAACTCGGCAATTTGACAGTAAAATTTAACGGAAATTAAAGGAGGATAAATTTATCACATACGTATTTGTTTGAGGTTTTTAGTAGTCAAAAAATCAGTTTAAGGTAAATTTGTTTCATGTGTACTGGTTTAGAGTTTTTCATAGTATTATATATATAATGATTTTGCTTTAAGCTATGGTTTTGTTTAGAAAGAGAAAGGGTACAAACACAAGTCACCATTGATGTGTGCTTAGAGGGCGCTTAAATTATTACTCTAGATATTGAGAACCGGGAAAAAAATTAACAATCTTAAATTATTATATATTTGATTTTCTACGGGGGTGAATAGTATTTTTAAAGCGAGTATGGCAATCGCATTTATCATGCTTAGATGATTCGATGAATTGTTGAAAAAACATGGTAAAGAATTTTCATTACATCGTGGAAGATCTTATGATATCCATATGTAAATAAACTTAGACATGTGCGGATAGGCTTCTTTTCAAGGAAAAAAAAACTTTTATGAGCAGTTTATATTCTTTCTGGTTTAACTTTTATTCGTACTATTAAAAATGATGAGTTTTAGGATACTGACACAAATAGCCCATAAAGTTCAGTCCGACGTGCAATTTCATCTTTGAACTCTTTTAATTCTTTCAATGTGGTTATGGAATTATTAGAAGATGTTATGTAAATTTTCTATTTGATCAAAAAACGAATCAGACATTATTTGATGACATGATATATGATATGTAACGTAGGACTTTTAAAATGATGAGTTGGCACGCTACAAGAACATGTAATTATGAGTTTCATTTTTTAATCCATTTACTTTTATTCTTTATTTGGGAAAAAAAATATAGGGAATCAAATGAACCTCTTCCTTGACATAAACGTCTCATCTTCTTCCTCGTAATCAAACTTCTGGCACAATGTGCTTGGAGCCTCATAAACAAAAATGGTTTGATGGGTTGAGGTTGATGCCAATGACGTTGTAGCTCTTGGAGTCGTGGAGAGTGCACCACCTAAATATGTGCATGTAGGTGAAGACGTTGAATTTGACCGAATTGAATATGAAGTTACGCGAGCCGGAAAATTCTACCTTGTTAAGGCACTTCAGATCGAAGAGTTCTCCAAAGAGAGAAAGGGATCGATGGTTATGAGCTTACTCATACCACCATGCTCATATTTGTCGTAAAGGAGCTGGCATTGTGGGTGTAGAGATCACATTGTGGTCTTAAAAAGGCGAAATTGGAATGGAAAAACGATTGGTAACTTATTTAAGGAGCAATGTGAATTGTCATTTTGGTGTTTACTTTGATGAAAGCAATGCTCCACTGCTAGAACTGCCGAATAGTCGGAGGATCAGGATCTTCAATCTATCTAGTGTGATGGGTATGAAATTACTGGTGTTTTGGAATCAGAAATTGTGTTTTAGAATGAAAATTCTTTCACTGTTTCTTCTTGTCCTTTTACAGCTTTTCAAGGGACTAGAGACCCTATAACCAAAGAGTTGATGAGAGCATCATAAAGGCTGAGGAGGAAGAAAAGTAATTGGCGTCTTTTAGAGTGCCTCGGGTTTGAGTTGTCTTGAAATAAATATCTTTGTTGATCATCTTTCCCTATATAATGTGAATACTTGATATGTAGAAAATCCAGGCACAACTTTTTTTCTTGTCCACCATGCAAACTTAGCATGTTAAAGGCCACATCAATGGGTTATGCTTCATTAATTAATTAAAGGATGATATTGAACATCTTCTTATAGTCTAGTGTCATGGGTCGGTCAATTTCAATCAATCAAATACCGTGTAGCCTTAGGATTTGTGATCCCAAGTCAGCCTTCTCACGCACACGCACAACACAAAGGTTGGCCGCACAAACGAGCAAGTGTTTTTCACTATGAATGAGCTAAATACAATGAGGGGGAGGGATCCCTATTTATATAAGTTCGAGTCATATCTCAGTCATTGATCATCCCTCCGATCCAACGGTGGCATTCAAACTACACACCAGGCCACTCAGTGGCCATAACCCTTGGGAAAGCCCATGGGCGTGTGTTAGAAGCAAGATCAGGGCAGCGGGACTGTCTGACACTAGAGCAGGTGAGCGGTTGCAAGTTGCACGTGGGCTGGCCAAACATTACTCACCGGTCATGCACGGGCTGGTCATGCGTTGATCATGGATCGATCGTGGGCTATTCATGGGCAACCCTTCATGCGTGACATGCCCGAACGGTCTTGGGACATGCTTCATCCGTGGGCCATGTCATTCTCCCCCACCTAATTGAGCGACGCCCTCGTCACGTCTATGGCATGGAAGGCATCGATGTGTTTCTTGAACTGCCACATACCCTCGGAGGGTTCCCAACTCGCTTCACTCTCGGGAAGACCCTTCCATCGGACGAGGTACTCCTTCCTTGGTGCACAATATCTCTTCTGTATGATCCAGGCCACCATGATGCACTCAACATCCCGATCATAGGAGGTTTTCACTCCAAGGGGCGCTTGTTGTGATTCGCCTCAATCCGGATCATCCTCATCCGCATGGAAAGATTTCAGCATACTCACATGGAACACGAGGTGTACCTTGAGCTTGGCCAGCAAGTCCAGCTTGCATGCTACCTTCCCAATCCCCTGCAACACTCGCAAGGGGCCTTCATAGCGACGGATCAGCCCTTTGTGCACGTCTCGGTACCAAAGGACCAAGTGTAGCTTGGCCAACACCAAGTCCCTGACCTAAAATTCCACGTGCCATTGCTTCTTGTCGGCTCACTTCTTTATGCGCTTCACAGCCTTATTTAGGCACGCCCACATCAAGTCTGCATGCTCATCCCATTCCTTAGCAAATGTGTATGCGAAGGGGCTACTTCCTCGATATCCCGAGGCAATCGCGCTCAATGTGAGTAGTTGTTGCCCAATCACGATCTCGAATGGACTCTGCTTCGTGGACTCACTCTGCTGCAAGTTGTATGAGAATTGGCCCACATCAATCAGCCGCCCCCAGTTCACTTGCATGTTGCTCACATAGTGCTGGAGGTAGATTTCTAGGAGTTCATTCAGCCGCTTCGTCTGTCTGTCAATTTGGGGATGCATGCTCATGGAGAAGTTGAGGTTCGTCCCCAGCAACTTGAAGAGCTCGGTCTAGAACCGCTCAGTGAATCAAGGATCGTGATCGCTCATGATTGTGCGTGGGATGCCCCAATATTTGACAACATGCTTGAGGAATAGCTTGGCTGCTTCCTCGGCTAGGCAATCCTTTGTGGCTGGCACAAATGTCGTGTACTTAGAGAAGCGATCCACCACAACCATGAGGGTCCGACATCCTTCGGACTTTAGCAAGTTCACAATGAAATCCATGGAGACGCTCTCCCATGGACATTCCGGGATAGGCAATGGCTCAAGGAGCCCCACTAGTGATCGTTGCTCTATCTTGTCTTGTTGGCACACAAGACATGTCTGCACATAGGCTTCAATGTCGTCTCGCATATGCGGCTAATAGTATTGATCCTCAACGAATGCCATGGTGCGGTGGATTCCAAGATGACCCGCCCATTTAGAATCGTGGTACTCGTGTAAGACTTCCTTATGGAGTTTCCCATGGAGCGGCACATAGAGTCGCCGTCCTTTGGTGTAGAGGAGGTCATCCTCGCACCAGAAGTGTCTTGTCTTGCCCTCTTACGCGTATCGAAGGAGGGCTTGAGTTGTTTGATCATGCTTCAGCCCTCCCTTGATACGGTCGATCCATGGACAATCGACTTGACTCATCACGTTGGCCAGCTCCATCTTCCTACTTAAGGCGTCGGCCACGGAATTGGATTTTCAGGGCTTGTATTCCAATACATAATCAAACTCGGCCATGAAGTCTTGCCACCAAACTTGCTTCGGGCTGAGCTTCTTCTGGGTTTGGAAGTAGCTCGTGGCTACGTTGTCGATCCTCACGACAAACTGCGATCCCAAGAGATAGTGCCTCCATGTACGATGGCAATGCACCATCGCGGTCATTTCCTTCTCTTGGATCGTGTATTGTTGCTTAATATCGTTCAATTTTCACGACTCGAAGGCTACCGGGTGCCCTTCCTACATTAAGACACCACCGATAGCAAAATCAGAGGCAACAGTTTCTACCTCGTATGGCTTGGTGTAGTCAGGCAACACGAGCACCAGCTCTTCAGTCATGGCCCGCTTCAACCGATCGAACGCCTCTTAACACCGATCCATCCACTCTCACGGCCTTTCTTTCTTCAACATATCCATGAGTGACACGGTGAAGTTCGAATATCCCCGGATGAAGCACCAATAGTAATTCGTGAGACCAAGGAAGGATCTCAACTCCGTCACCATGGTCAGTGGTTCCCATTCAATGATGGCACGAATCTTAGCTACGTCCATCTGCACTCATTTGCCCCCGATGATGTGCCTAAGGAAAAGGACTTCCTTTTGCGCAAAAGCGCATTTCTCACAATTCACGTACAAGTCATTTTCCCGTAGGAGCTGGAAGACTCGTCTCAAATGCTCAACGTGTTCCTCGAGTGTCCGACTATATACAACGATGTCCTCAAGGTAAATCACAACGAATCGATCAAGGAACGGATGGAGTACCTTATTCATGAGAGTGCAGAATGTAGTCAGTGCATTATTCAAGCCGAAAGGCATGACGAGGAACTCGTATAATCCACAGCGGGTCACACACGCGATCTTCGGTTCATCCCCTTCAGCAATCCGAACTTGGTAGTATCCCGATCGAAGATCAAGCTTGGAGAACCATCGGGCTTCCCCAAGCTAATCGAACAAGTTTGCAATGAGAGGGATCGGGTACTTGTTCGAACGGTGAGCTTGTTCAATGCTTAGTAGTCTATGCACATGTAGAGGGATCTGTCATGTTTCTTTTGGAATAAGACCAGGGCACCGAATGAGGCCTTGGATGGCCGAATGTACCTTGCATCGAGCAGCTCTTTGAGCTATTTCCTTAGTTCCTCCAACTCAGTTAGGGCCATGCGATAAGATGCCATGGTCGACGGTTGAGCATCAGGCACAAGCGCGATCCAATGGTCCACTTCTCTCCAAGGAGGCAGCTTCTTGGGCAACTCGGGCGGCATCACTTCTTGGAAGGCATCAATGACTCGGGCCACCTATCGCAGTACCTCACTTTCTTCCACTCCCGCCTCCTTAAATGCTGCCAAGAAAGTCACCTCGCCCTTCCGTAACGCCTTTGTTAGTTGCATCTTTGTGACATCCTGAAATTCAACCCCGTTTCGATAAAGTGAAATGGGCATTTCGTCAGCGTGCCTATGGCCCTTTTTCTCTGAGCTGATCACTCACGAGTTAACTAACCTATTGGGTGAACCCGTTAAGGGATGTATCAGCTGTAAAATCCCTAAAAGCTACCTAATTGGTTGGATTGAGCTAAAATCACGTCCGATCGATTTTTAACCACGAAATTGAACTCGATTTCGGGAATCGAATTTTAAGCGCGTCATAATTCTTATTTTTAGGATCCTGTCTCATCGCTCTTCAATTTATTGATGGGTCCGAAATTTCAAGAAAGAAATTATCGGAAGAAAATTTGAAGCCCAAAAGAAAATAGAAAGAAAAAGGAAAAGAGAAAAGGAAAATTGAATTAAATAATCATGTATTTCCTTTTCTTTTTCCTCTCTCTCCCTCTCTTTTCTTTTCTTTCTTTTTTCTTTCTTTTCTCTCCTCTCCCCTTTCCCCCTTCGTGCGAATTCACCCCCCAACCGACTTCTCTCTCCTCTCTCCTCACTTTGACTAGTCAATCCTCATCCTCTCTCTTTTTTTTCTCTCTTATCTCTCCTTCTCTCTCCTCTCTCTTCTTCCTTCTCGTACATGACCGAACCAGCTCTTCTTCTCCTTCCTTTTTTTTGCGTGCGAACCAGCAAGCCGGAGCAGAAGCAGCAGCTCGTCGTCGCCGCCGTCCCGCTGCCGCACCACCGCTCGCACGGCCGCGACAGCCGCCCGCCCGCGCGCTCGCCGCCGTTCCGCCGTCCGGGCACGCCCAGGCCGCGCGAACCAGCCGCTGTTCGCCCCTGTTCCGCACCGACCGGCCACCGTCCGGCCACCTCCGGCCACCGCCTAGCCCCGCCGGACTTCCCCCGCGACCCCCTCGCCCTCTGCCGGCCTTCCCTCGCCGCTAGCCGCCAAAACAGCCCCGATCGGCTCCGTCCAGCAGACCCACGGAGTGGGTTTCAGCGACTTCGGGACCACTTTTGGGCCGTTTCCCGGCCCCGAACCCGAGCCGTGCTTTGGGAACAATCATTCCTCGCGTCGCCGCCGTCAGATTGATCCGATTTGCGCACAATTTGGTGAGTAATCTCACTAATCTAGGATTAGTTGGCTAATTATGCTTAAGGTTGGTTTAGATTTAATTAATTATGTTTAGGTTGTTAGATTAGAATAAATTAGCAATTATTAGTCAATTGTGATGCGATTTAAATAAATTGATTGTGCAATTAACAAGTAGACGTGGTCTACTATTTATTGGAAGCATCTCGGGAATTTTCCGATGCCTAATCGGGCTTCAATTTGACGATTCAGGCCTAAGTGGGATTTTTGGCATTTAAATATTATTTTTCGAAATTAAATTAAATAATTATTTATTTTCTGAAAATTCAACTGAGATGGCCTGGAACCGAAAATTATGATGATGACCGTGGTGAAGTCCGTTTGTTTAATTGAGTTTTAGTTTGTGCTAAATTGAATTTTTAATATTTATTAATTAATTTTCGAAATTAATTAATTAATTATTTATTTTTCGGAAATTAAGATTTTGATGGCCGACGACCAAAATCTCGTGCTGATCGTTGCGGCGCAGTTCGTTTATTTATTTGAGCTCTACGTTGTATGGAATTGAATAAATTGTGATATTTTAGGGATTTACCCTAAATTGATTTGGAATTGATTGAGATTGAATGATTGATTGGTAGATGGCCGAGTATGGTTGTTTAGCATTTATAATGCTTTGATTGAGTTGTAAAGTGGATGGAGTTATGAGAGAATTGGAAATACTCTGGAATTGAACCAATCAGACAGTGTATAGACCTACGTGATTCGGTGATTGGGACATCACTGGCGAAAACGGCGCCTTAAAGAACGCACGTATCGGTCTAGTACATACATTATTGTGGACCTACGTGGTTCGGTGATTGGGATATCACTGGCGAAAACGGCGTCTTAAAGAACGCACGTATCGGTCTAGTACTCGTATTGTTATAGACATGTATGGTTCGGTGACTAAGGACATCACTGGCGAAAACGGCGCCTTAAAGAACGCATACACTTGTCTATTAAATACATTGTTATAGGCATGTGTGGTTCGGTGATTGGGGATATCACTGGCGAAAACGGCGCCTTAAAGAACGCACACAATTGTCTATTTGGGTACATGGTTATAGGCATGTGTGGTTCGGTGACTAAGGATGTCACTGGCGAAAACGGCGCCTTAAAGAACGCACGCAATTGTCTAGTGGATAAATCACATTGGTGAGCTTGGCACCTGAGAGTATTGACCTAGAATGGTCCGTCTGACATGTAATCGACTAGATCGATTGATCATCGCTTTGATTTGAGGTTGTGAATTGATTGACTGAATGGAAATGACCTTGAATGGCCTTGTTGGCATATAATCGACTATGTCGATTTGTTCGATGCTTCTATCGGTGATATGACTGTTTGGGTGCCTATTATGAATTGTACTGACTTGCAGGTAGGATCTGAGGCCAAGGTAAGTCATATGTCCCGTGCGTGTTTAGGCAGCCTATAGTATAATGGTTTACTAATCGAGCTTAGTGGGGTAGAACTCGCTGAGACGTAGTCTCATCCTAGTTTGGGGAAAACCATTTCAGGACCCCGCTAAGGAGCTGAGGAGGAAGAGTTGGAGAAGGATTTTTGGGAGAAGAAGACAATCTCGAGAGGGGCCGTGAGTACGGCCTAGATGGACTGAAATTTTATCTTCTTTGATATCTCCATTTTGATGTGAATAGAGTTTAGAATAAAAAGTTGTGAAGTGTTCTGGTTTGTGGTTTGTATAAAAGTTTGGTTATAAATTTCAATATGAAAAATATGGCCCTGCTTTTCTATCCCATCGTTTTATTGTCTGGGGATTTTAACTGCTTCCGCATGTGCTTAAAAATGAAAGGGTCGGCGATACATTGTCCTGGGATATCGCATTATAAAATCGACCAAGTGAGACGGATGTGTGCGTGCCTGAGGATCGGGGCGTGACAATCAACCTATCGCATCTCGACTCGCGGTAGATCGAGACCATGCATTGGCATTGCTTATCTAGGACGCAAATACAATCCACGAAGGGCATAACACCCACATTGATCCAATCAAGGAATCTTAAACCAAGTATGAAGTCATAGTCGTCGAGGAGGATTATCTCGATATCCTCTTTGCTGGTCCATGGACCCAGGCGCAACTCCATGTCCCTAGCCATGCCGCTGGTCAGGACTTCCTTGGAGTTCATCGTTTTAAGCCAACCAGTGTCACTCGTCTCGACCAGAAGATTCAGCTTCTTCACGGCCTCGTTGGATATGAACAGGTTGGATGCCTCGATATCCACGAGCGCACTCATCGTGGTATCACCGATCTTCACATCCACGAACATCATGCCTTTAAGTTCCTTGGCCTTGATCGACCTAAGGATCCGCAACGATCCCAACCATGCCTCCTCTCGCAGTACATCCTCTTTGCACAAGGCCACTAGCTTCCCTTTTTTCGAACAATCTTGGGCCATATGGGGACCGTCGCAAAAGAATCACTTGTAGGTGCATACCTTGCGATGCTATCCTCCGCTACTCAACTCGGGTTGAGTCCTAGGAGGGAAAGATGGTGGTTTGCCTCCATTCGGATGGTTATACTGACTCTGATCTCTCCCACCATTGGCCTTTTCTCTTAGTTGAGGGTCTAGCTTAGCCGAGGATGATGGTTTGTGTTTTTATTCCATGAGAGACTCAGCCATGGAAGTAGCCGTTGTGAGATCCGTTGCATTGCATCGTTTAAGCTCTTGCTTGACCCATGGTTTGAGTCCGCTCATGAACTGATGGAATGCCTTCGTCTTGGTCATGGACGGGATTTGGAGTAGTAGCTCCAAGAACCGATTCACGTACTCACGGACTCCGCCTTTTTGCTCTAGGCGCTTGAGTTCTCCACGAGCTTCTTCCTTCGCATAAGCGAGATAGTAGGTTTGTCGAAATTCTTCGACAAACCGAGCCCATGTTGTGATAGGGTCACCAATCCTACCATCCGACCTACGATGCCACCACAGTAACACATCATCAGCTAAATACATGACTGCAGTGTTTACCCGAATCACATCATCTGTCATTCCCATGGTCTGGAAGTATCATTCCATGTACCACAGGAAGTTGTCCACGTCCTTTGCCACCTAGGAGCCCTTGAACTCTTTCGACTTGGGTGCATCGACACGTGGTTGCACGGTGATCACCCCGTTCACGCGTGCCTCTTCGACCTCCACGAGCTTCCCTTTGAGCTCGATGACTTTGGCGCACATGGCCACCATTGCCGCTTCCCACGTCTCGTCCTGCTATCTTATCTCGTGGATCAGGGACCCTAGCAACTTGCCTTAAAGCTCTCCCATGTCGGCTTTTAGCTCTTGCATCTCGACTCAGAGCTCTTCCTTTTCGAATTCTGCTCCCTCGATGGTCTGGCACAAGTCCTCGACTTGTCCTTGGACGTCCGAGACGGTTTCCTCCATGACCGTCACTAAGCGTTCCAGGTCACCCATCTGATCCCTCAAACTTGAGGCACCATGAGTTTTCTTTGGCTTTGCAGGAGCCTTCTTGTTGGCCCTATTGCGCTCTTCGTGATCCTCGACTTGAGCGATCGTAACATCAGGACACTGATCAGCCATTGCGCCTAGAACGAAGGCTTTGATGCCACTTGTCACGGGTTGGTCGATTTCAATCGATCAAACACCATGCGGCCTTAGGATTTGTGATCCCAAGTTAACCTTCTCACACACACGCACAACACAAGGGTCGGCCGCACAGAGGAGCAAGTGTTTTTCACTATGAATGAGCTGAATACAATGAGAAGGAGGGACCCCTATTTATACAAGTTCGGCTTGTATCTCGGCCATTGATCATTCCTACGATCCAACGTGGTATTCAAACGAGTATCATCATTACAAGGCTGCACAGCAAGCCACTTAATGGCCATAGCCCTTGGGAAAGCCCATAGGCATGTGTCAGAAGCAAGATCAAGGTAGTAGGGCTGCCTGACACAGGAGCAGGTGAGCGATTATAAGTTGCACGTGGGCTGGCCGAACATTACTCACCGGTCATGCATGGGCTGGTCGTGTGCTGATCGTGGATCAGTCGTGGGCCATTCATGGGCAGCCGTTCGTGCGTGACATGGCTCAGACGGTCTTAGGACATGCTTCATCCATGGGCCGTATCACTAGCGACTATATTGAATATTTAGTGATAGTACAAGTACTGCATTGAATAAATTGAAAGTCCAATGATAACATCGTACATTGGTCCATAATTTAGGGATTATTCATGTCATTTTCCCATGAATTTTATCACAGCAATAGTTTGTGAAGTTTTTGTTATTTTTCAGTGACTAAGCTTGTGAAAAGTAGCATTCATTCTTCTCAATCCAAATTTTAGGAATCTATTCATGAAATAAATTGGTAATTAATGATAACAATCCATCACTTTCACTAGCAGTCTTTAACGATTAGATTGCAGATAATTTAGTTTCATATTTGTCTTCCTGTCTCTGCCGTATCTATGGGTTCCAATATTTAATAGCTTACCGCATTCAGATTTTGGAAGTAGCGAATGTTCAAAATTAGATTCTCTATCACAGCTCAAAAGTGAAAATGAGTGCTAATTGGCATATAATCACAACGTACATTAGCACATAGATTACCACCATATATGTTACAATACATAATGATATAATATGATGTTCTAGGAAAAATAGTCAGAAAGATAGTAACAATTTACAAGAAAACGACGTCTACATACAATAACCTACGAATCACACGAGTTCACATGAAGCAAACATAGATTGAAATCGTGGGAATTTGTAAGTATTTTTTATACAAATAAGATACATGACAATTTGCATTACTAATAAATGTTACATAAGTATCCAATTGCATGCACACTTCCTTATTGCTCAGTGCCTTCTTGATCTTTTCCACTTCTTTGCCATTTTTTTTGGAGTAGTACAAGAACCACCAACTCTTCTCATCAATCATCAAGTTCCCTAGCAAAATGCCAATCGAAAACCAGCCTCTAACGCCAATTAGCACAACTTTACAATCCAAATCAAATGGAGAATCTTCATTTTTTTCCTTGAACAAAGATGGTGGTAATGGTAATTTACTCCCAACCTTTGTGCATTTATTTGGTAAAGAACTTCCACATAATCCCTTATTCATCACAAATGAACATGTCCCAAATGTGTCAAATTGACTCCTTCGTGGTATTGGTACCGATAGTTGATTATGAGAGACATCAAAAGATGAAAGAAATGTAAGTTGGGCTAGTTATTGAGGTATCTCTCCTGAGAGATTGTTCCAAGAAAGGTCTAGAGATTCCAGCTTTGTCAAGTTTACTAAGGAAGGTGGGATGAAACCAGTGAGAATGTTATTCAAAAGGTTAAGCATGAGAAGTGACTTCAAATCTCCAACAAGATCGGGTAAGAATCCTTCGAATTTGTTATTGGAGAGGTCAATTCCCATAAAGACATAAGGAACCCTCGAGTATTCCATTTTTGTGCCTTTATTCATTAGTTTCATTCCATAAGTCATTTTATACCTATCAACCACTTGCCAAATATCCACATAAATGGTAACTATTGCATATATATATATATAGATGTAGAAGGACGGAGAGAGCCCTAAAAAAAGTGTGTATATATATATATATATATATTCCAACCAAACTTGACCAATAATTACTTTCATGGCATGGAAACTTTGCAACAACTTGAGAGGAAGTTCTTGGAGAAATTGTAATAAATCACTAATGGAAGTGGACTAGAGAGAGCAGTTTTGAGCAAGTTTGAACTAATGCCAAAATACATCAACTTGAGAAGTGGCAGATTGAATTGGTTGTTCACAAAGCCAGTTAGAAAATTGTGAGAAAGATCAATATACTCCAAGGTCTCTTTACTACCATTCCACATCCACGTAGGAGTACTCCCTCCAATTTTATGTGTGAAAGACTTACACTTTCCAATCCACTTAGGTAGCCTAAAACTTTGGGAATTCATGTAAATTGCAGGAATCTAAAGCTAAAGTGGAAAGTTTTGAAAGAGTGGCATTGATCTCGATCTTGCTGACAAAAGATATGTTGTTGAAGTCCAAATATAATGTTGTCAAGTTCTTGAGCTCATGTAAATTCACCATACTGCTCAATTTATTCCAACTAAGATCAAGATACTCAATATCCTCAAATTTGTATAAATCCACTATGCCACTCAAATTATTCCCACTAAGACGAGATATTTAAGATGCTTAAGTTCCCCTAATGAGTTTGGATTTTCACTTTGTAAATTGTTGGATGAAATGTCAAGTGCAATCAATCGAGTCAAGTTCTCAAATGAAGACGGAATCGGACCACTTAGTTGAACATCTGGGAAATGTAAACAAACAAGACTCGTTAATTTGGCCATTGATTGAATCTCATCATCATCATCATCATCATCTCTCTCTCTCTCTCTCTCTCTCTCTCTCTCTCTCTCAAATAAAAAAAGCTTTGCTAGCTGAATGTTACCTAAAAGGTACAAAGAGGTAAGTTTTGTCAAGTTGACAAGCCAATGCCAAATATCACCGCTGAAATTGTTGACACATAGCTCTAGATATGATAGTTACATGAGGTTAGCGAAGGAAGCAGGGATTTGACCATAAAATTTACTAAGCAATATATCCAAAAAAGTGAGCTGAGAAAGATTACCAAGTGAAGTTGGAAGTGAACTCAAGAAATCACAGTACCCAATTGATAATACATTCAAGAAAATAAGATTTCCGATGGAAACATTTAATTCTCCTAAGAAATTCATGCCCCAAAGAATTAATGATTTTAAGGAAAACCCCACTGTTGTTCTAGAATCGAACCAAAAATGTTGTCATTCAAACTAATGTCAAGGACTTCAAGGTTTGGTAATTGAAAGATGCCCACCATAAATTCGCTATGCAATCCACAATCACTAAGTTTAAGCAACTTCAAAGAGGAGAAGTTTCCAAGCACATGAGGGAATGGTGATGGCATGCTTATAAAAGAGAGATCAAGTTCTTTGAGCATAATTAAATTCCAAACAAATTTGTCCACATTGGGCATCTCTGACACCACTCGAAAAACAAATCAAGAGGTATGACGGAATCCCACCTGAAAGACAAATCAATATAAATTAATCTAGATAGCCGTGGGATATCCAAAGGGACTTTTCTAGAAAAGTGTGAATTAGAGAGATTAAGGTATTGTAACTTGGAAAGATTGTTGAAGCCATATGGGATTGAAGACGAGTTGAAGTCATTCCAAGAGAGATTGAGGGATTCCAAGTGGAATAGGGGAAAGAGGCTACTGTTGGAAGTTATGGTACCAAAGAGATAGCTACTACAAAGGACAAGGCCTAACCCATGATCGGAGACCTCATTGCACCCTACACCATCCCACAAGCAGTAATCTTCATGTTCATCTAGAGACCAAGATTCAACCTTCAAATAAACACAAAGAAAATCTTCTTTGGTGTTTCGAAAATTTCTCTTCATGTGACATTCTGAAATTTTCAGTCATGTTTTCAATTTAATAAATCGGGTCTTTCATCAATGCGACTATAGTGTTGTTCTCAGAACTTATCACTCTTGAAATAACTAGACTATCTGGGGAAGTCATTAAGGAATTTTAACGCAATAAACTTGAGAATTCGACCAGGAATAACCTACTCGATCGTACTCATCTGCAAAGATTATTACGGCACAATAAAATCAATTAGAGATCAGAGATAGGTCGGTTCAACTGAGATGTGTAGTTAAACATGGGTGATTCCACCAATTTGCAAAATTCTCGTCGATCGGTACTAGATTGATTTTTCTATCGTTTTGGTACCATGTGTCCGTATTTGAAATCTCAAGATTTTCACGACTACTGAGAGTTGCCAATGTGTCAAAGGGATTCATTATGGCTCGAAGAAAATCGACTACGGGTCATTTGCACTAAAATTTTTTGAAAACTACCCGATAGACTAGGTTACGTTAAAATCACACCCGTTGAAATTAACCGCAAATTTGAATCCAATTTCAAAAATCGAAAATTCTTTCATGTCGCGAGTTATTTTAGAAATGTTGACTCATCCTCCGAATATTTTTCTGCAAACCGAGATTTTTGATGAAAAGTTGATATATGGCCATTTTCGACCGGAAAATTCAATGGACCATTTTTTATCGCGTTTTTGGAATGCAAGTTGGTTCCATTGGCAAGGAAAAATGTCAATTTGATCTAGGACACGATGGTGAGGGCCGAATTGATTTAATTCAAGTGGGAATTTGGTTCAATTTGATCTACGGTAGCCCCCCTCATGCCTCAATTTTTGGACCATTTCCAAGGCTTCCCAAGCAAGTTAATGGTCTGAAAAATTGTTGAGGAAGCTAGCCAATTGGTGGGACCAATCCAAGGGGGAAAAAGAGATAGATTGAGACCAAGTGGCCCCCTCCAAGCCAAAGTTGTTTCCCCCTTCTTCTCCTTCCTTTTCGTTGACGCCCCTTCCATTTCTAGCAAGCTTGAACTCTCCAAAACCCAAAAAACCGAGCAGAGTAGCCCCTTCCACAATCGACATCCCTAGTCACCCACCAGAGTCGCCTAGCACTATCGCTGCCACCGCAACCCCCTGCGTGAACTGTGCCAGTCCCATACGCCGTCCCGTCCCCTCTTGCGTCCAACTCGCCCCTCAGGCCTGTCCAGCCACCGTCGCAAGTCGTTCCCGTTGCCTGAGCCACCATGAGTCGCCGCCTACCCCCACGAGACCCCGACTACACCGCTACAGCCTTCGCCTACCCTGCCTCGCTGTTTTGGCCCCAACTAGCCGCTCAACCTCCTCGTGCGGCCGAACCATAGAAACCGAAGCCCCTGGGTCTACAGCGCACTGTTTGGCCTGCTTTGGACTACTTCCGGGCCTCAAAAGGTGCACCCGCTTTGGAGTTTGTGGCCCATCTTCGCATTCCCGTCCTAGTGAACTCACTGGCTCGTAAATCCAGTTAGTTTACTCACTAATCTCCCCTTATAGAGTTAATTATGCTTAAGGTTGATTAGTTTAAGTTAAGTATGGATTAGGTGGTTAGTTAGAATAGATTAATAATTTAATTAATTGTTATTACATATTAGGTGGTTAGAATAGTGCAATTAGCAAATAGTTAGTCGTAATATTTATTTAGATAGGTTTGGAAATTTTTCGGCCCCCTTTCGGTATTTAATTAGGCTTTTCCGGCCTAAGTTGCATTTTTGGTATATATTTAATTAATTTTTGTAATTATTTAATTAATTATTATTTTCCAAAAATTAGACCGGATAGCCGATAACTGAAATTTTATGATGATTGTAATGGTGTGGTTGGTTTAATTATCTAGATGATAATTTGTGCAATTTGTGTGTTGATTGAAATTTTGAATATGTATCCCAAAATTTATTAATTTTAGTATTTAATTAGAAAATTACCAGGCGTTGATTTACTGACGACAAAAATGTTTTTTTTTTATCGATTATATAAGTAGTAGGATTTTATAAAATAAAGATATTATATTTTTGGCTGAGGTTTACCGTGTACCCACACATGATTATTTTATTAGGTATTATGAAAACGGTGAAATTGCCAATGGATGAGTGTATTAAGCATAAATCAGCTTCGGTGAGCATAAATCAGCTTTGGTGAACATATATCAGCTTCGATGAGTATATTTCAGCTTTGGTGAGCATATATCAGCTTCGGTGAGCTATACTATCTATTTATATCAGCTTCGGTGAGCTATACTATCTATTATTGTCAGCTTAGGCGAGCATTCTTTCGTATTAGCTTAGGTGAGCAACGATCGTTTCAAGGAAACGACTTGATAGATAGTATTGATTGATAGATAGTATCGAAATGGTTAACCGAGAGATAGTCCTAATGACATGGAATCGACTGAGTCGATTGATCGATGACTCAATCTGATTGGATGAATTAATTTGTTGAAATGATTCATTAAGTGGTTGAATCATACTGACTTGTAGGAAGTGACTTAGGCCAATGTAAGTCCTCTGACTTGTGCTTGTGCTTAGACAGCCCTCATGGTGTATTTTCTTCCTAGTCGAGACTTAAGGGATGAACTTACTGAGACGTTGTCTCACCCCGTTGTGGGATAACAATTTTAGGTTCTTAGATGGCAGCTCCTCCCAAGCATTTTGGATAGCCGAAGAAGGTCATCGAGCAGAAGTGTTTTATTCCACTGCATGGAAACCCTAAGGGATGGGTGTATGAACTCGTGAGGTCCGTGGTTTGGGTTGATGCAGGTCTACCCCAAAAGGTACCCCATCAATACAAATCATGGCATCGTCAGAAGTGGAATGGACAGAGAGAGGATCGCATACCAGTCTGAGGTCCCTATGTATGTGCTGGAGGTTGCTTTTGAGAAAGGCATGGCCAACCCACCATGTGGTTCAGTGGTAGACCTGTGTTTGTCAGAGCCAGGGACACCCGAAGTATTCAGTTGAAGACTCAACTAATTAGAGGATCTATAGCCCTCTACCCCCCCCCCCCTTTCCCCCTTGTTTTGCAACTTGTATATAGATCGGCTAGTATTGTAAATGACATAGTTTGTTATGTATATAATGGCATGTGTTGGTTTTCAAAAAAAACATATTGTCGCCCTACTTTTCTATCCCATTTTGTTATTATTTGGGGATTAATTATTCGCTTCCACATGCATATTAAAATAAATGGGTCCGCGATGCGTCCTGAGATGTCGCTATTTAATCAACCACCGAGGGATGGGCACATGCTTGAAGGATTAGGGCGTGACACTTGAAATCCATCAAGGTCGAGCCCTCATATGGATGGTGCAGTGGCATAGTGAGTGAAGTAGGAGTCATCAAGAGAAGGACGATCCAAGTTAGAAGTTCATAGAGTAAGGATGCCATGATTTTTTTTTTTTTTTTTTTGGCTTACTAGAATTGGTTAATGTATGTCGCGACCTAAAATTTCGGGTGCACCACCTAAGACTAGGTTAATGGACTACTAAGTCTTTAAACTTAGCTCGGGCTCTCCCAAGCCCATACCAATTCGCAACTTAATATTCAAATATTTAGCATGCAAATGATTATTATCTAGAAGTCGCCATTAATCGGTTTATGGTAGGTCGATTAGACACCTAAGTAAAATAATAGGAGAATTATTTTACTCCTACAAACTAGAGACTAAAGGTACGGGGACTTGATTACACTAGATGTCTCTAATACCCTTTCGGTACCATTTCTTTTTAATTTTCAAAAATGTTTTTGCGGGTAGCTTGAATTTATTTTAACCTAAATTACTATAATGCAATGGGGTGATCACACATATGCTCAATCATTATTAAACATTGAATAAAATAAATTGCACCAAATGAATTCCACACACTAAAGCAAGTATTTTTTTTGGATTTTTCTTTTAACTAGAACTTTATCATAAATCATGCATTTAAACTATATGACCTAATTTTACTAACAAGATATTTATAATTAAATGAACTTAACATGCAAACTAATTAACATGCACCTAACATTTTTGTATTTTTCTTATTAAAATTCGGAATTAATAAAAACCTTAATTAAACTATCTAAAATGAATAATTTTCTAATTTATTTTAGGAATTAATTTGACTTAAACCCTATCCTATCTTGGCAAAATATTCTTTTGGAAAAATGAAATTACTAAAATGTGCAAACATTATCTAAGATCTTATTTTAAAAAATTATTTTGATCCAACCCTAATCTATTTCAAAAATCATCTAAACATGCAAATTAGAATGCAACCCTAATTTAACAAACCTACACGTTCCCATGCAAGATTTAATCTTTTGATTTTTTTGATTTTTATGTTTTTTTTTAAGACAAGCAATTATGAAATTACAAATAAATGATCAAAATAATCGAAAAAATAACTTGTTGTCTCACGGGTTAAATTAACGATTACTCCAACCCTAAACATCACGATATTTCAAAATAATTAAAAATTTGATCCGAAATCTTACGGATCAAATTAGCAATTATAATGATTTAACAATTAATCAAAATACCCAAAAATTAATATAATTAAAAAAAATGATCCAACATATTACGGATCAAATTAATAATTACAATAATTTTTAGCAAAACCCCTGCAGTTAATGCCTAAACTATACAAATGATTTACATTGATATATCATGTTCTAACCTAAGCAATAACAAAACTTAAAATAAATAAATGAATGAAAATAGAATAAAAAATGAAAAACTAAACCACCTAAGGGGGTATTGTAGGCAGGACAACAGCACAATGGGGGTGTACGTGGCGACGAGGAGATCGGATGGTCGGCGTCGGAGCTCCGGCGAGGGCAGAGATGCTGTGGCATCGGCGACGGGAGGTGCGGGCGAGCGTGCAGCGGTGTTGGCGATGGGAGGTACGGGCGGAGGGAGACATGCGACCATCGACACTCGGAGTTGCAGCGGTGACTGGTATTGCAGTGGCATCGGGGTGAGCTCGCGGGTGCAGAGGCACGGCGACATCGATTGTGCAGAGGCGGAGTCGCAGTGGCTGAGGAGCGGTGGCATCGGGCTCTGACGAAGGGGGAAACCGGCGTTGCAGTGGGTTCGGGTTCTGGCTCACGGGCGGAGGCGATTTTTTCTTTTTCACGAAATTCTTTCTTTTTTTTTCACTCTGTCTCTCACAAAAAAAAAAAAATCCGATTCTCCTCACGTTTTTTTTTTTTTTGCTCTGAATTTTTTCTCGTTTTCTCACGAATTCTCTCTCAAAAATTTTGAATCCCCCCTTGGTCACGAAAATTGTGACTCTTTTATAGTGATTTTCATACAGCCATTTTTTATAGCAACTTTCGAATTTCCATCTTCTATTACATTAAATGAAGGCTGCAAATCGAAGCGTGATTTTGTAATCAGCTCGATTTTGCTTTGATTTTTTCCATTTTGTAAAACTTCTTACCATTTATACCACCGCACTGAGTAGCGCTACCAGCTTCAAGTTTTCTCCCCCTCATGAAAGGGAGAAGTTCGAATCCCCAGCACGTCGCAGATGGACTTACCCGCTTCACGGGAGTGGTGGGTTCCTCCATGGGCCCCAAGGTTTGCCCGCCGCTGTCGGCTTACGAGTTTCCCTGGATCATCGAAAAAAAAATTCTTACCATTTATTTACCTGATTTTTAAATTATTTCTGCATTTATCAAAATCTGAATATTCATCATAATTTCAAACTTCCATACATAATCAATCAAATCGATTTTTTCCCCTTTTTTCCTTTTATTTGTTCTAATGCAATTTTTTTCTTTTTCTTTTTTTTTCTTAGGGGTTAAAATTAATCCATAATTTTTATGCAATAAATCAATGACCGATATGCCAAAATTTAGGTGTCAACAATGTATGACAGGTAAAGTGTGATTAAGAAGCTTTTCATGGACAGCAGTAACCGGTCCCATTCTATGGAAGTTAGCGCTGCCTTTTTTTTGTCGGAAAGTTAATGCTACTTGCATCGCTTGTCATATGTCAAAAGAGGCATTCTTACATAGAACATTGATAACATCTCTTCTTTGATAAAAATCGTGTACCAAAAAATAGCACGACCCGGACATGGATCTTGAAGAAGCAAAATCACACATTGTCCGATCAAATATCCAAGACATCCTTCTTGTCTACTTTTCTAGTTAATTTGTACACTCGTAATTGTTACACAAAAACAACAAGCCGTTGGTTTAGATGGTAAGAGGGTTTGCTCGTCTCCTTGAGATGGGTATCAAGCCTTGCTAGGAGCACTCTAAAATAAAATCCGAATGCACAAGATAGGGCACCCTTGTGATCACCCAGGAAAGTCAACCAATCGAGTTGTGCAAAAAGTGCCCCCTCCCATATACACTTCATTGCTAAATTTAAAATAAATAAAAAGTTGCATAGAAGTGATTGGCCCGGATAACTTATACCCAAATGTTATGAATGAATGGATAATAATAATATGTTTATGTATGTATTCATGTAAGCTTTCATTGTTACTTAGCCATTTTTAATACAACATTGATCAATTAATCAGTTAGATGAAACGATCATTTTAATTATCTAGATTGAACTCCATTGATTACAAATGACTTGAGCTAACTTGATACCATGCCCATTGAATATCATACTATGAAGTTTACATTTCCTATTGAACAGTACTATATGGACTCCATGCAAAAATGAATAATTATTTGTGATTTTCAAAGATATTTTTGTCATTATTTTTAGATAAAACAAGGTGAAGATACGAAATCTGAAAATATTTTCAATCGGTGACAACGATATTTTAATTTAGTGACTCTTACTCATCAATCTAAAAGATGAGCAACGGTCTTTTGCAAGTGTCTTGGTCTTTTATGTGGAAAAAAAAAAAGAAAAATGCTAAGCTGACCATCCTCCATCAAGTGACGGAGTGACGATCAACATTAGCACCGCTCAATTTGTGAGGAAATCGGTTGACATTTTCAACCGGTTTCCTCTCACCCAATTTACTTAATTATTTTAATATTGCAAATGAAAATTAAGAAATAAAATCGTAAGAGAGCCTATACAATCAATTTTCTTGAATATGACAAAAAAATAAATTAGATACTAAAATATAAATATTACAAGTAAAAAATATTATCACCTATTAAAAAGAAATCGTTAATGTCATTATATAAATCTATTAAATTTAAAAGAATGAAAAAAATACTTGAGACTAAGATTGATTTTGTAATGTTTTAGGTCGACAGAAGCACATTAGAAGTACTAAAACTTCGCATGGTGGGATAATTAAGTAGCACATGGTAACGCTCTCCCTTTCTCCCAATTTCTGTTCTTTTGCTCCCCGGAACAAAAAAGAACGTAAAACCCGTTTGGTAAAATATTTGTTCCAGGGAATAATTTCTCAATTTTTGTTCCCGTTTTGTTCCCGGGAACAGTTTTGAGAAGCAAAAAAAGTTGCTTCTTGTTCCCGAGAACAATTTCTAGAAATAAGCTGATTTTCTTTTTTAATTTTATTTTATTGCCGCAACCACCGTCAACCGCCTAGAGCCACCGCCCACCGCCACCATCGCCGTAGCCGGTCGCTGCCGCGACGATTGTCGTCGCCATCGGTTGCCCGATCGCGCCCGGTCGCCCGGTCGCCGCCCGCCCCGGGCCCCGTGGCGGCAGCGATCCGTCGGCAAAAATAAAAAATGAATAATTACAAAAAAGAAATTGTTACGTTACCAAACGCATTTCTATTCTTTTTCTATTCCAGGAGTAGAAATTTTGTGTCGTTACCAAACGGGTTCTTTTACTCAGAAAATGTTCCTCGTAGCAGAAATAGAAAAGAACTATTTCTGAAAAAAAAAAAAAAAAAAAAAAAAAAAAAAAAAAAAAAAAAAAAAAAAAAAAACTCTTCCCTGGAACAAGCATTGTCATGTGCAGCCTTAAATGCCAAAAGTTATGAAAGGTACACATAAGTAAATTGAGACATCCGAGTGCCAAGTCCGACGAAGGCTCCCAAAATCCTACATGGCATTTTTTTTTAATAATATAACTCAAAGTTGAGTTAGCAAAAAGAGCCAAAACAACGTCACCTCTTGTTTGAATTTTAATATAAATATTAAATAAATTAAATTTAAAACTTAAAAGAAAAAAAATTGCAAAAGACATTGGACGAGGGCTGTGCTAGCCCTTGTCGGCGCCTCCCCACCATCGTTAAGTTGGCAAACTCAATCGACCCCTCCCCCTTCCCGACGACGGTGGGGAGGCAACGACAAGGGCTTGCACAGCACTTGACCAACACCTTCTGCAACTTCTTCTTCTTCCTTTAAAAAAAAAAATTAATAATTTAGTTGTAAATTTAATTTAATTAATATTTATATTAAAATTCAAATCTGAAACAAAATGACATCATTTTTTTGCTTATCTAGCCATGTCGGCATGTAAAACAATGTCATTTTCAAGTTATGTAGCCATGTCAGCATGCAAAATGACATCGTTTTGTATTTGTCTTGTCGGAAAAAAAAAAAAAAAAAAAAACATCACGTCAACATTTTGGCCAAATTTTCTCACTATTGGCACTTAATTGATCTATTTTGCTTTGATTTTAACACTTAAGTGTAATTTTCTTAACTTTTAATACTTAAATATCCCCTCATGTTAAATTTTGGCACTCTAAGTGTCTCGTGTCTCTTTTTAGGCTAAACACATCTTCATCTACGAGATTTGGATCAACCGGGTAAAAAAAATTTCTCTACTAATTCATTATTCTTATTTTATTTTTCTCTTTATTTCATTCGTTTTATGCATAAGCGATATCACTGGTCTTAATTTTAGATCACCAAAAAGTCCTTTTAAAGTAATATGATTTTGGCGAAAGGACTAAAAAGCCAGCAATGAATTGTTATTAATTGCAAAGCCAACGTCTCAAGTGTTTTTTTTATCTTTTAAATTTACTAGATCGATATAATGACATTAACAATTTCTTTTTAGGATGTGATAATATTTTATACTTGTAATTATTTATATTTTAGAATCTATTTTTTTATCATATTCATGAAAATTGATTGTGTGGGCCATCTTAAGATTTTATCTTTCAATTTAAGCTTACAAAAAAAAAAAAAATTGGGTGAGATGAAACCGGTTGAAAAAGTCAACCGATTTCGCCACAAAATCAGCGGTCATTAGTTGACCATCACTCCGTCACTGGATGAAGGATGGTCAGCTAAGCCGCACTCAGACAAAAAAAAATAATATATAAGTAGCTAAGTAACGTTTTGTACATGATCAATACATAATCCTTTCCTTATAAAAAACTAACATCAACATATTATGTGAACGCTTTCACTTTTTGAGTGAAACAGCATGTATGGAACATCAAGATCAAAATGACCAAAGGCTGAACGATGTACACTAATGAGGGTGACATGATATGCTCTTTCTATCTTAGTATAATTTTCGCATTTGTTATTTCAGCACTTATGTCATAGAAGAGACAAAGGAGACCGTAATGCCGTAGCCTTCACGGTAAGCAATTTTATGGATCGGAATTCTGGGGCGTCTCCTTAGCCACTCCATAGTTTGATGTGGAAGGATACTTGGGGTGACTGAAGGAAAAATGTCAAAGTCTTTCGGGCTCAATGTTTTACTTTGGATGGTCTATCACCTTCAGTTTCACTGTCAATGGCCTACCTAAAATGGGACCAAAGAGGCAACTTTGATCTGTTTGAGAAGTCAGACTCAAAATATCACCTAATACAAGCAAGTGAAAAATGTAGATATTTTCGATGTAAATAACAGGCACATTCAATCAGTCTGGCCACTTATTTCCTTGGTGAGTTATTGTTTTTGCTGCTTCTTATAAATGAATTGACAAACCACATAAGACATTGAGGTATTGACAAATTGATGATTAAGATCGACCATAGTATGCGTATTTGTCTTGCCTTAAATGTTTTGCATTGTCAACACATTGCGTATGTCTCATTGCTTTTTTTTATATTTTTTATTTGAATATAATGGTATGGGTTATAAGCAAATAGGCATTTTCCTTTTCGAAAGGGGAAAAATGGTCACACATCTACAAGGTACATATTAGGTGAAAACAGAAATTACTACTCATGGGAAGGTGGTGGAGTGCAACGAATTCAATAATCACATTGCCAACCTCAACCTTAGCAACACTTGTCACTCCGAAACCATACAATACCAGTCTTTTCATAAAGGGAAAAGACCACCAGAAACCCCAAACTTTGCCCAAAGTGACAAATTTACCCTAAACTTTTTTTTGTGAAGTGAAAAACCCCAAATTTTTCAAACTGTGACACATTTACCCCATCAAAGGCATTTTTATCTTATTTTTTCTGTTTTTCCTTTTTCTTTTTTTTTCTTTTTTGCTTCTTCTTCCCTCTGCTAGCCATGGCGGAGCTGGCAGAGGAAAGCCGGTGTTCGACGAGGGCTGCCCTCCCCGGCGTCAAGCCAACCTAGGCAAGGATCGCCCTCACCTGGGCTAGCTAAGGCCGCCCTTGTCGGCGTCGGGCAAGGGCAGCCCTCTACTAGGCTGGCCCGACCCCGAAAAGGGCCTCCCTCACCCGACGCTGAAAAGGGCACCCCTCGCCTGGCGTCAGGTGAGGGCCTAGCGAGGGATGCCCTCGCCCGACTCAGGCGAGGGGTGCAAGCCAGGGCACGAGGGAGGTCCTCGCCCAACCCAGCCGAGGGCGGCCCTCGCAAAACGTGGACTTCCCTCCGCTGGCCAAGGCGGAGGGATGAGAGAAGGAAAAAAAAAAGAAAAATAAATAAAAGTAAAAAGACCAAAATGCCATTTAGTTTAAGGTAAATGTGTTACACGACAAAAGTTAAGGGCTTTTTATATCACAAAAAAAAAAAAATGGATAAATGTGTCACGGTTTGCAAAGTTCAGGATATTTCACGTCATGAAAAAAAAAAAAATTGAGATAAATCTATCATTTTTGGTAAATTTTAGGGTTTTTCGTGATTTTTTCCCTTTAATAAATCTAATCTGTAATTCAAATTTAACGCTAGAAGAAGATATTATGGGATGCTAAGTGTGAATCATTCCCAATCACCAAATCTTTGACCAATCATCTTTTCTTAAACATATTTAGTTCTCTCTCTCTCTCTCTCTCTCTCTCTCTCCCCCTCTCGAATGTACTAATAAAGGGAAAAATCTCAGCCGCACCACCTTATCGGGCCTTGGGCTTTTGGTCCATGACGCGAGTCCAAAAAAGCTAAAAAGAATCGGGTCAGGCCCGAGGCCCATTTTCTTCTTCTTCTTTGGATCCAATATGTAAGCCCTAGGGTTTTGTGTACGAAGCTATATAATGCTCTCTCACTCAAGCTTCCCTCCGTCGGACCAGAGCACCGCTCGGTTCCCAAGCCCTGAGACAGGTACCGTTTGAGCTCGATTCTCTGAAATTTTTGGTGCTAATTGTTGTGTGATCATGTGTGTTTCGCTTCCGTGTCAATCTTTGGCTTCTTAGGATGCGTTTGGTAACATCTCTGTTCAAAAATTGTTCCAGAGAGCAGAAATATAAAAAATTATTTCTGTTCCGAGGAATAATTTTTGACCAAAAGAACGTTTGGTAAACTTGTTCTGAAATATAAAAAGAACATAAACACATTTGGTAAACTTATGTAATTTTTTTTTGTTTCTTTTAATTTTTTAATATTTTTATTTTATTTTTCCTTTCTTTTTTCTTTTTCCTTTTTCTCTTTCTTTCTTCCTTTCGGCTGGTCGTCGGCCTCGATCATGGCCGACAACCGGCCGATGAGGGTCGGCAGCCTCGCCTAGCCATGGCGAGGCTCGCCGACCCCAAGCGAGGACAAGCCTCGTCGTGGCTGGGTGAGGCTAGGCCTCACCTTGGCTAGGCGAGCTCAAGCTTGCCCAGATTCGGCGAGGCCGAGCCTCACCAGGGGCTGGCAATGCTCCGGCGAGGTCGCCAGCCCCGGCCCTCAACGGCCAGTCGCCGGCCATGGCCGAGACAGGCAACCAGCCAAAGAAAAAAGAAGAAGAAAAGAAAGAGGAAAAAAATAGGAGAGAGAAATTGTTTCTCGGAAGTGTTCTGGGAACAGGAAACAAGTTTTTCTTGTTTTTTGTTACATTCCAAATTTGTTCCCAAGAACAAAAAAATAGATTTGAAACAAAAATATAAACAAACACGTTTCTATTCTTTTTTTTGTTCCCCGGAACAAAAATACAGAAATTGTGTTCGTGACCAGAAATAAAGAACACAAACAAACAAAGCCTTAGCCGCTCCCTTTCTCCTGTTGATTCGCATTGGATTCGCTTCAATTCATGTCAGGTTCGAATCTATTTGCTTTTCGCTCTGTTTCTGTCCGCTTGGTCGGTTGAGAGTTTCGGCATCATTCACAGTCGTCGTTCCGGCTTTGCTGAGTTTGAGCTCAATCTGTGGATGGTCTTCGCCCAATCTAATTGGGCCATTAGATGTTGTTGATTCGCAGGTTTTTGTTTTCCTGCCGAATGTATTGTTTTGAAAATGCTGTGTTTTGTTTTCGCTCGATCGGATTCTTGTTTATGTGGGTTGACGAAAGGTTTCTGGTGATGCATTGCTCGAAGTAGCTGTTTCCTTTTTCTGGGCTGAGGAGGTAGGAATCGAGTTTCAATGGTTCTGCTTGTCGAGATTGTTCACGACGTAGCATTTTGTTCTCTAGGGTGCAGTGGGAGTGTGGAGGTTCAAGAATGTTGATGCCCTGAATGTGGCAGATTGTGTGCCCTTGATATTTAGTTTTCTGAATTTCTATCTACGCACTGAAAACCACTTTTAAAATTTCAAAGATTGAAATAACAAATTTGCTGTACTTTTCGTTAATGTGTTTGGATTATAATCTGTCATGTATTGACTGTCCGATAGCTTTTGCTGATAAGATATATCCACATTTCAGAGCCATCTTAACCTTAAAAGCTTTGTCTTTTCTTTCCTTTTTAGGTAAGTCATGGTTAAACATAACAATGTCGTTCCGAATGGGCACTTCAGAAAGCATGGGCAAAATTACGTCAAGACCTGGTTTAACCAGCCTGCGAGAAAGGCTAGAAGACGCCTAGGTAATTGAACTACTTACCTAGTTATTGAAGTGAAATCATTGGTTTCCATTCTTATTATCAGAGCATTCTGATGTTCTTTAGTTCATGCCAGCTCGGCAAAAGAAGGCTGTGAAGATTTTCCCACGGCCAACAGCAGGTCCCCTCAGACCACCAGCATTATTTTCACTACATTTTTGCATATGAAGCATTATTAATGCCCGTGTTGTTTTACTGGTAAATTACTCCTAGCTGTTGTCAAAGTCACATTCGGCTATTGGAGTGGCGGGTTACAAGTTGACTTGCATCCTTTGCTTCATTTAGCTCTTTTAATGGAACGTGGCACCTTTTTTTTAGCCTTTTCATTGTTTCATCCAGATTCTGTCTGTTAAGTTGGCATAATTTCATGTTTACTAAACATGCTTTTTTCCACAAAGGTTTGGAATTACTATAGCCAGTATTTTTATGATAACGAAAACGCCTTCCCTGATTGCGCTTTCCTTCAAGGATATCCTTTTACCGTTTTCAGCATCCGGTGCAAGCCTCGTGCCTAACTTGCATTTTGCACGTCTCAGGCAGCAGGTATCCCGAAGAAATTAGCTCCAACAATTGGAATTGCAGTTGATCATCGCCAATCAGTCACCGGAAGGTCTACATGCAAATGTGCAGAGGCTGAAGACATACAAGGCGAAGCTAGTTGTCTTCCCAAGACGCGCACGGAAATTCAAGGTAAATTGACTACTTACAAAATTCATATCAATATTGTGCGATCCTTGTTCTTGTTGAAAGCATCTCATCTTCCTTCTCCATGCAGGCAGGTGATTCTACTCCAGAAGAGCTTGCAAATGCAACTCAAGTCCAAGGAACTTACCTGCCCATTGTAAGAGAGAAGCCAGCGGTGGAACTTGTGGAGGTCACAGATGAGATGAAATCATTCAACGCATATGCCAAGCTTCGAGTGGAGCGCATGAACAAACGTCACGTGGGCACGAGGATGAAAAAGGCCGCTGAGGCCGAGAAGGAAGATAAGTAGCGAGGCCGGTTCATTTTTTGGTTAAAAGCATGTTTTTAATGAATATTTAACGCAGTCAATTTTCAGACGATCTTGGTTTTGAGAGTTCCATCTGTATTTTGACGTTCTTTCTTTTTCTTTTTTTTTCGTGAGTTCGAATTATTTTTTTCTTTTGATGTCTCTCGCCATGCAGATATTAGACTGCTGTTGGAAATGGAATTTGTGGAAATTTTTTAGTGAGGCTTATCATGTTGATAGTTTCGAAGACTGCAGTATAATTTAGCTATGTTTCGGGTGTGCATTTCAACTGCATCCATTAGGAACATATCGTAATGTTAATATTACCAAAGCACAATTAATGACTATTGACGAGTGCCTTAGGGGTACTCTTTAACATTTTTCAAACAAAAATCTCCCAAAGATATTTGGGTAGATCAATATCAAAGACATATTAGTAATTTGAAGAAGAACAATTCTTTCTACTAATTTGCTGATGGATTTTGCTAATCAAAACTGGATTTTGGGAATTGGAGGCTGAGGCCCATTAGTGTCGTCCGTTCTTTTGTTAAAAGTCATGGCTGGCAATTGCACTGACGGCCAATGGAAATATCTATTCGAGTAAGTCAAAGCATTAATGGAAATCAATTGTTCTTGTCTTGAAAATGTTTCATGGATCGAGGGAAGAGTTAATGACAAGTATTGACTTCTCAAGGTTAGTTGTGCAAACATTGATTTGGCCAACTATCATAAAAGCGGTTTTATTGCGAGCTAATCAAAATTGAATTTTGTGGGACTTTGATGTTACATCTAACAAGAAAAACTCTCCCCACTAATTTATTGCGGTTTGTCTTCATCTATTCCTTTCTTTTAAGACTTGGTCCTTGTTTAAGACTTGGATGTTGGTGTTAAATTGATTTGGCTGAGGACAATTCGTAAGAGTAATGTTTTTTTTTTCTTTTTTTTTTCACATGGCCGGCTATAACACTTCGTTCAAATGCACAATCATTCAAGATAATCTCATCTAAGAGCCATGTGACTCGGATATGGTTCATGACAAAAATAAAATGTAAATGTGAATAATGCAAGTAGTATTTTTATTTAGGAATTGGGGTCAACCTCTTATTTTCAATGCAGCAAAGAATTGAATAGAGTAGTTAAAATTTAGGTGTCAACAAAATACATAAAAGCTTTATGTGACTGAGTGGATATAATTTTAGCCCTAACTTGAGAAGTATCTATGGACTCAACCCATTATTTACGTTAGCATTTATTTCCACACTTTCAAAGTTTCTTTATTGGTCTATGCACTAATGACTTGAAGCTTGACTCAAGCAAAAGAGTACGATTACTTCCAACCTAAAGAGGGGAGAGACCATTCTAAGGCTCCGTTTATTTTGGGTAAAATGAATTATTTGAATTTTTTTTTGTAAGAATAATCTCTTATATCGCTTAAAATATTTAGTTTGTGAAAAATAGTTTCATAATCATCAATAATTTATGTCGAAGTTTATTTTTGGCCGATGAAAATATTTTTATTTATTCATTTTTTTAAGCAATACAAGCAATCATTTTTAGGAAAATATTTTCTAGATTATATATTTTCCATGAATACCTATGGAGCCTAAGTCATAAATGAATTTATGAAATTATCAAATATTTCAAAAATGAATAAATAAAAACTGACATGTTTCGTATAAAAAGGTTAATATTACCAAAGTGTATTATCCTCATTCAATACAATACGTATTTGATCTTTGTCATATTTCAATCGAGTTGGTAAACTTGAAATTGCTACGCATAACCACCAAGGTGTTGGAAAAATTTTGCTAGAAGTTTTCTCTTCTCCTTATGATCTTGAATTCAAGTTTTATTGGGAACATCCTAGGAGCAAAATCCTGATTATAACAAATCGATATAAGGAAGAGCATCCTCAAGATTGCTTAGAAAAATAAACTTATCGAGATGCACGAAAGCTAATATGTATACTACTTCACTGCTAAATTACCCAAAAAAAAAAAATTGTTACATAGAAGTTGATTTTATGGGGTTTGTTGGTTGACTCAAAAGTCAATTTGCAAAGCCGAAACTTTGATTAAGAAGCCAACTACATAAAAATTATTATAACCTACCATTTGTTTTTAACCCATGGATATACAAGAACAAATAGGAAACTAGCAAATCTTAGGCAATATTACGTTGACAAGAAGTGCGTGATTGGCAAGTTGAAGTGGCCATCTCAGATTCTTAACTTAGTGGAAGACTAGGGAGACGACTTTCAAGTCAAGGTAAGGTAGACGCCTTTTGCTTAATGCAGACTAAATGATGAAATGCAACGTCGACTTCACTTACACGGCACACATTCTGATCAATAGGTACAGCAAGTGCCTCAAATTTCCCAAAGTAATTTTGTGATTATTCCGTTCATTGCTTATAATATCATTAATCATTGTGATACACCTTTTATTTTCTTAACCTTCAATGGTTTCTTATGAGGAAGGAATCGATTCGCAATCAAAGAATTGGAATCACCTAATTTACATATAGCACAAACAAATACCAAGCATCGATGCACGATCCAATGAGATTAACTTAACAGTTAAAAAATGAACATCGGATATAAACAATTTCTATCTTCTGGTTATCCACCTAAGTGTTGAATCATTTTATTACTTAGTCCGTACATGTGAGTTCCATGCATCTACAATTTAATTATTTACAACGTACATCATTGTCATGGAAAATGGAGTACTAAGGCAATGCTAGTTCATTTATTATGCTCTATAAGAATGAGTGAGCTGGACGGATGTCGCAACCAAATTTTCATGTGTAAACCACCTAGGGTTTGGCTAATTGATTGTTAAGCCTAAACTTAACTCGAGCTCTCCCAAACCCATACCAGTTCGCGGCTTAGGTTCAAGTTATTAACATGCAAATGATTTTTTAATTAGGAGTCGCCACTAATCTATTTTTTGTGGGTTGATTAGAAACCCAAGTAAAGTAACGAGAGATCTACTTTACTCCTACGAATTAGAGATTGTGAGTTCGAGATTATGAGTTCGGGGACTTGGTTACGTTAGATTTCTCTAACGCCCTTTCGGTACCTTTCTATTTTATTTTGAAAAAATGTTTGGCAAGCAGTTCGAATTAATTTTAATTTACTTTCCTATCATGTGAGTTGATCACACAGATGCGCAAATCACCAATTTAACACCCAATAAAGCAAATAAATAAAATGCAGAACTAACCTTATAGCAACGAAAGCTTCTGCAGTGTTAGATCAGAATTCACATCAATAATCTTAGATATGATTTCTAATTAACACGCCATTCCTCAATTTTTGTTTTCACTTTTTAACGAGAATATAATCCATATACAATGCAATGCTTCTAATCTAATATGAAATGATATGACATGAATATGAATGAGTAAAACAATTTTTGTGATTTCTTAATGAACATGCAATAATTAAATATGCAATCTAAATTAGCCAAAATGACCTAATTTTAATGACGGATAATTTCTAATTAAGTGAACGTAGTAACAATCACTCATGAACCTAATTCTATATGACGTGCACATGATTTTTTGGTTTTCCTAAAAAAAATGCAATTTATCATAATATGCAGTAACGTGCAAAGAATGCTCTAATTCTAATTTCTTTTCTTTTCCTTTTATGAAATTCGAAATTAAAAATTACCACATAATTAAACATGCAATTTAAAATTAAAAAAAAAAACCAACATCCTAACTGAACGCATTTCTTTGGATTTTTTTTATTTAAAAATTCGAAATAAGATTACTATTCTAAATATGCAGGGTAACCCTAAGACAATGAATATTCTAAAACAAACCTAATCCTAAAAAAAAAAAAAAATTGAATCTTTTTCCTTTTACAAACACAAAATTGACTCAAACAACACGACAACACATCAAAAACAAGATAAAATTGATATTCACAAATTGGTGAACCATATCTTGCGTATGAGATCCAGTTAGCCAATTTTAAATAAAATCGCGAATCGAATCCCAAGTGTGAAATTGGATTGGCAATTTTTTAAGCGATTACGATTGCAAGTCAAATTTCTAGCGCGAAAATCGAACTGTCAATCCCAAATTTCAGAGGCAATTTCATGTCGGGAACTTCAATCTTACATTAAGGAATAATTATACTAAAAAAGAGTAAAATAAGAATAAATAAATAAATAAATAACAAAATAAAGTAAATCAAACCAAAAACTACCTAATTTGCTTTTCTTTTTTCCTTTTGTTTTTCTCTTCTTTTTCTCAAAATAGGGCTTGTGCCAGCGCGGTGGCCGGTCACCGTTGGTCCCGGCAAGGGAGCTCCGGCGAGGCGAACCGACGGCGTTAGCGGCAGATTTCGCCTAGTCACGGGTCGCGGGAGAGGGGAGGCGGCGCGGCGGGCGAAGCAATCGGCGTTCGAGCATCGCGCGAGGGTGGTGAGCAACGCGTCGAGCGGCGGCTCCGGTCGGCAAATTAGGGACCGAGATCGGGCGAGCGCGGTGGGCTTCGTCGGTCTGGTGGAGCGGATCGGTGAGGCAGCAGCAATTTCCCGGGGGGTGCGGCGAACCGGCTCGGGATCTGCTGGGTCGCGGGTTGCAGACGAGTCGCAGCGTCGGATGGCGGAGGGTCACAGGACGCGGCGTCTGCTTCTGGATCTGGTGGCGTCGAACGCGTGGTGGGCTTCGGGCAGATCTGGGCGGAGGAGGACGTCGGGGATGTTGCAGCAATGGCGCAGATCTCAGAGAGGGGGGGGCGCTGCAGGTCGCGGTTGCAGCGGGCGTCGGCGACCAAGGAGGCGTGCGGCGGCTCGGCGAAAGGGCTGGCGCTCACAGGTGGTGCTCGCGGAGGTGTTGCTGCGGCGGCGTCCGGCAGAGGGAGCTGCACGTCGCGATGGTGCTCGGAGATGGCGAGTGATGGCTCGGATGCACGGCGACGGCAGACGGGCGCTAGCAAGGCGGACGGGCGGCGGTAGCTGATGACTCGCGGACGAAGATACCGCGCGATGGCCGGCGCAGCGGAAGCTTCGAGTGGCTGCGGAGGCGCGACGGATCGGCGGTGAGGGAGTTCGGGCAGCAGGTGAACCGACGAAGAGTCCTCTGAAGAAGAAGAACAGTGATTTTCTTTCTACTTTCTCTTTTTTCTGACCTACAGCACACGTCTCTCTCACGTCCCTTTCCCGATGCTTCTCTGTGAGAAGAAATCGAATATAGAACAAGATCTTTGAACAATCAATGAAAATACCTCAGGCTTCGTATATTTCTTCTCCGAACTTCAAGTTCATTCTTTACACACTCTTTCATCAATTCCGAATACGGAGGGACGAAGAAAAAACTTCGGAAGAAGAACGGGAAGAGCTTAGCAACTCGAGAATTAACAATGAACTCTCTCTCTCTCTCTCGTTCTCTCTTTTCCTTTTATACTCAATCACTAGCTCAACTGTTTTCTGTTATAAAATTGTTACAACAGAAGATAAGCAATACACGTGTATTTCTTCTGACTGTGTAGCTTCTTTTGATTCGCTTGACCTGCTTCTGTGATTCAGGTTTTACTCTCACGGATCACCAGCTCCTGTTGCCACGGATTGCCAGCTCATGGATTAGCTCCTGTTGTCACGGATCGCCAGCTCATTAGTTCAATTGGATCGCCAACTCACGACCTTCCTCTGTTTCAGCTTCCTCTGTTTCAGTTGCTCCTTCAGGTTTGGCTTTTCTACTGATGCTGACTTCTATGCACTTCTGATCTTGCAAAACCTGTTTAATTCTTCTAACATCCCCCCTCAAATTGGGAATGGAGAGTGCACAAATTCCCAATTTGGTTCGCATATAAGAATGTGCTCTGCTGGTCAATGGTTTTGTAAAGATATCTACTAATTGATAAGAACTGGGAATGTAGCTAACATGCAATGATCCTGAGGAGACTTTTTCCGGAACAAAGTGAAAATCTACTTCAATATGTTTGGTTCGAGCGTGTAAGACAGGATTTAGAGTAAGAGATATTGCTGACTTATTGTCACAGTGCAAATGAATAGGAGGCTTAAGAAAACAGCCTATATCACGTAATACAAAACTGACCCATGTAAGATCAGCAGTGGCTGATGCAAGAGCACGGTATTCAGCTTCAGTAGACGATCTGCTCACGATAGGTTGTTTCTTGGCTGCCCAGGATATAAGATTGGATCCAATATATATACAGAAACCAGTAGTTGATCTTCTGGTTTCAAGACAACCAGCCCAATCTGAATCAGAGTAACCATAAAGATATATTGTACTGTGAGAGTGAAGAAATAAGCCAAGCTTTATAGTACCCTTTATATACCGTAAGACTCTTTTCAATCTGTTGAAGTCGGCAATTGTAGGTTGCTTCATTTGTTGGCAGAGTATGTTTGTGGCATAAGCAATGTCTGGTCTAGTTAAGGTGAGATATTGCAGACCTCCAACTAGGCTTCTGTACTCAGTAGGATTATGGAAAGGTAGAGAATCATTGATTGAAATGGATGGTTTTAGTGAAAGAGGAGTTGAAATCGGTTTGGAGTGTAGCATATGAGCTCGAGTGAGGAGATCTAGAGCATATTTGGTTTGGCAAAGGAATAGATAATCTGAGTTTCGTGTAGCTTCTATACCAAGGAAATAGTGAAGAGAACCTAGATCCTTCATATGAAAATGAGTACTCAGTGAAGTAATAAGACTAGAAATCATGTGAGGTGAGCTTCCAGTGAGAATAATATCATCTACATACAGTAACAGGAGAATAGTGGCTGTGTCAGTATGCAGGATGAATAGAGAAGGATCAGTAGAGCTACAGAAAAAGCCATATTCGAGCAGAAAGCTGCTGAACCGATCAAACCAGGCTCGAGGAGCTTGTCGAAGTCCATAAAGAGATCTTCGAAGGAGACAAACATGGTGAGGCTTTTGTGAATCTTTAAACCCTGGAGGTTGCTCCATAAACACTGTTTCACTTAAGTGTCCATGTAAGAAAGCATTTTTGACATCTAATTGATGGATTTTCCATTGTTTCATCATAGCTACTGATAGAATTATTCGAATTGTTGCATGTTTTACTACAGGACTGAAGGTTTCTGTGAAATCAAGACCTTCTTCTTGATGAAAGCCCTTGGCAACCAGCCTAGCTTTGAGTCTATCCAAGCTTCCATCGGGTGCAAGTTTTGTCTTGAACACCCATTTGCACCCGATTACATTCATGTGATCAGTGCGAGGAACTAGTTCCCAGGTTTGATTTTGATATAAGGCATTCATCTCTTCTTGCATTGCTTGGTACCAGCCTTGGTCTGCTAAAGCAGACTTTATTGATTTTGGTTCAATAGGAATCTTATACTCAACCAGACATGCATATTTAGGATTTGATTTAATAATTCCAGATCGTAGTCTAGTTTGCATAGGATGTGTTGAAGAGGTACCTTGTATATTTCCAGTGTCAATACTGATTTGAGATTGTCCTGTGGTATCAGTTGATGTTGAAACAGGTTCTTGATTTGTAGATATATGTTCCTCTAAGGGTGGAGACGACTGATGTGATTCAATATTACTGGAAATATTATTAACAGTACTCTGTATCTCAGGATCAGGTAACATTTGTATGTGGGATCGACCTTCAGAAGTACTTGAAGTGAGCTCATCGTTCTGTATTTCTGGAGCTACTTGATTAAGTCTGGTATGCTGCAAATACACCTTTGATAGATTGTCTTGTGATTGAGGCTTCTTAGTAGAGTTGGAACTAGAAGATATGACTCCTTTTATCCACTGTCTGTATAGATCAAATCCCTTTTGATATTCAGTGCTAAGTGTATGAATAAAGGGAAAGACATTTTCATCAAAAATTACATGTCTGTTGATGTAGATTCTTCCATTTGTAGGTAAGAGACATCTGTATCCTTTGTGCTTCTCACTGTAGCCAAGAAAGATACACGTGAGAGATCTTGGATCAAATTTATGCTTTGTATAGTGCCTGAGACATGGATAACAAGCTGATCCAAAAACTCGAAGATAATAGTAGTCTGGTGTCTTATTGTAAAGCTGGTAATGAGGTGAATGCATATGTAGTTTTGCTGTGGGAAGAAGATTGATAACATAAACTGCTGTTTTGAATGCATCGACCCAATATTTCAGTGGTACTTTAGCATGATACATCATTGCTAAACCTAATTCGATCACATGTCTATGTTTTCTTTCCGAGACACCATTTTGCTCTGGTGTGTGAGGACAGGAGATGAATTGCTGAATTCCACACTTCTGTAGATGAAGTTGGAGTTTATCACTAGTGAACTCACCACCTCCATCACTCTGGAAGATTTTTATCTTGTGATTAAGCTGATTTTCTACAAGTCTTTGAAACATAACGAATATCTCATATACTTCTGATTTCTGTCTCATGGGATATATCCAACTATACTGAGAAAAATCATCCACAAAAATGACATAGTAGGAGAATTTCTAAACAGATTGAACTGGTGAAGGTCCCCATACATCACAATGTATTCTTTCTAATGGAACTTTAGAAATATGGTCTGAGACGTGAAAAGATAAAGCTGAGCTTTTAGCAATTTGACAGCTGCCACATATATTCTGAATTTTGGAACTAAGCCGAATGAGATTTTGTTTCTGCAGAATCTTCATTGTTTTAAGATTGGTGTGAGCAAGCCTTTGATGCCAAATATCTTCTGCTACTTCCTGTCGAGTCTGTATGAAGAAAGCTTCTGCAGCTTTAGGTTCCACCTGGTAAAGCCCCTTGACTTTCCTTCCTAGCTTCACCGTTGTATGATTGTGATTGTCCTTCAGATATACCCCATGTTTGTCAAAAATAAAAGAGCAGGGATAGTCATCTGTCAGTTTCGATACAGATAGAAGATTCTTGGTGATTGCAGGGACTATCAATACATCATTTAGAGGTAATTTGCTATTTCCTGTATTTAGTATTCCATTACCAATGCATGAGATTGATAAGTGAGATCCATCTCCTATCATGACAGTGTCATTACCACTATATGTATTGAAGTTTTGAATCATACCAGGTTCTGAGATAATGTGTGACGTAGCCCCTGTATCCGGATACCATTCTGAACCATAGGGTTCTTCAATGTGAACTGCTGCTAATGCAGTTGGTATTTCATCTACCTGGTATGAATTGTCGAATCTATACCAACATCTGAGTGCTGTGTGACTTGATTTCTTACAGATCTGGCATTGCAGAAAGCCATTATTGGTAGACTTTGTATTCTGTGTTTGTCTATCACCATTTGAGCTTTGTGGTGGGTACGACCTAACACTTTGATACCTTTGTGCAGGATTTGAATAGGGTCGAAATCCTTGTCCATAGCTAGACCAATTATCCTTATTAACCTGACCTTGCTGAGTTGAATACAGGTTATTCATCCTATGTTGTTGATTCCTTCCAGCTTCTGCAGAATTATTTCCATATTCCCTTCTAATAAAAGGCTGACCTCTGCCATAGCTAACTTCTCCTCGAAAACTTTCTTTTTGATTCATGGGATTGATTCTTTGCTGACTTGTTCCAGCTTTTCTTTGCCCATAATAGGCCAAGTTAGAGTTATACTCATTCATAGAGTATGTTTGTAATCGGATTTCAAACCTTTCAAGTTGGGAGATAACTTCATCATACTCTGGCTGAGGCTTAAGACAATACATGGTTGTTCTGAAAGTTTCATATTCAGGACCTAGTCCTTCCAGTATGCCAAACATTCTTGTTATATCATCAACAGGTTTTCCAATTGCATTCAATTGATCACAAATGGTTTTGAACTCTCGAAGATATTCACTTAGTGATCTGTTTCTTTTCTTGCAGGCTTGAAGTTTTCCTCTTAACTCAAACTCCTTTGCAATAGATTTCTGTGTAAATCTATTCATGAGAGCCTGCCATACTTCAAGTGAGGTTTCTAAGCCAATTATTAGACTTAGAATATTTTCTGATACCGCACCGCTTACCCAGGATGATATAAGCTGATCGGTTTTTATCCAATCCAGGTGATCAGGATTCATTATTTCTCCTGTCTCAGTTTGTATCATTCGATTTGGAGGTAATGTTTCACCATTAATAAAGCCAATTAGATCTTGGCTTTTCAGAAATCTATTAAACTGAGCTTGCCACAACAGAAAGTTTTCTTCATTCAACTTGATAGTAACGAAGTTACCTATATTCACATGAATAGGAAAAGGATACTTCTGCACTCTAGTGGCCATTCTTCTATGTTTCAGACACTTTGAAGATTCGAAGATAATCCAGTAAACTTTGAAGGTAAACTATCTAAGAAATACCAGGATCTTTATCATATCATGCAGTAAGAACTCATCAGAACTATCATACCCAGGTGATGCGCTCTGATACCATGAGAAGAAATCGAATATAGAACAAGATCTTTGAACAATCAATGAAAATACCTCAGGCTTCTGTTATATTTCTTCTCCAGAACTTCGAGTTCATTCTTTACACACTCTTTCATCAATTCCAGATACAGAGGACGAAGAAAAACTTCGGAAGAAGAACAGGAAGAGCTTAGCAACTCAGAATTAACAATGAACTCTCTCTCTCTCTCTCTCGTTCTCTCTTTTCCTTTTATACTCAATCACTAGCTCAACTATTTTCTGTTATAAAATTGTTACAACAGAAGATAAGCAATACACGTGTATTTCTTCTGACTATGTAGCTTCTTTTTGATTCGCTTGACACCTTACGTGATTCGGTTTTACTCTCACGGATCACCAGCTCCTTTGCCACGGATTGCCAGCTCATGGATTAGCTCCTGTTGTCACGGATCGCCAGCTCATTAGTTCAATTGGATCGCCAACTCACGACCTTCCTCTGTTTCAGTTGCTCCTTCAGGTTTGGCTTTTCTACTGATGCTGACTTCTATGCACTTCTGATCTTGCAAAACCTGTTTAATTCTTCTAACACTCTGCACGCTTTTCCTCACTTTTCACTTTTCACTTTTTATGTTCTCTTCTTTTTTTTTTTCACCAAAGGAAAACCCCCCAAAAACCGAATGAGGCCTTAGGAACAAAACGAAGAAAAGACTTCCCCGTCCGCCGGATATTCAATGCGTGTGGCCTCCTGTGTCCGTGCACGAACAACACATTTTATAATGAAACAACTTTAGATCTTTGTGGCATATTTTGTTTCTAATTTCACTTGTGTATAATACCTCTAGATATACTGTTAAAATATATGTATATTGTGCAATATTCTTTTTTGTATTTTCCAAATATTTCATCCGAAAATTTCATTTTCGCCCAAAATATGTCACCCCAATGTATATTAGCTGAATATTTGAAAATCCCACCTGAATCAATGCTCGCCGTCGATCCAATAAAATAAAAAATGCAAATATATCTAAATATATATGCTATGCAATTAATTAATTAACTAATATATTATTTTAGGGGTTGAAATTAATCCCTAATTTTTTAATGCGATAAATGAATAAACGGGTCGCCAAAATATATGTGTCAACAACCGAGATCAAATTGAAAGACTAAGAACTCATTCAAATCATTTTAGTCCTCTTCAAATGGGCTTTATGGCTTAATGGGCGCAAGTAATCTTACAAGCTAGGTTGGTCGGTCGCTTTAGCCCCACTTGGAATGGAACAACATTTGCGTTATTTTATCCTATGTTCCAGATTTTTTAAGGGTGTCGGAGCACATTTATAGTAGACAATGTAGATTGATTTGTTTTGTTTAATGTCATTATGTTTTTCCTCAAAAAAAAAGGGGAGAAAAAAAGCTTCATCTCTTGTATATAGGCATTCATGACTTGCGTAGTGATATTCTGGGCACATTGTGGAATTTGAAGGATCTTAAATTGGCTTAACCTGGAGTTGATTAATCTCAATGGCGGACTTACTATAAATGATTTATTCAAACTCAAGAACATGAGAAAATTAATTTTGTCCTTCAACAATATATAGTTCACCATGTCATACATCAATGCCAGTACATCAAGGCTTGCCTACTTGTACTTGGATTCAGGCAACTTGATTGAGTTCCCACAGTTTACAGTCTACTTAAGCGAATTGGTGCTGCTAAACCTACCACACAACATAATCTGAGGGACCATTCCTAGATGGATGTGGAACTATGACAAAGAATCTCTCGAGTATATAGTTCTTTCTCACAATCTTTTAATTGGCTTAAAAAGCAACGAGACCAATCTTCCTTTGCCGAAGTTGAAGTATCTTGACGTTAGTTCTAACTTGCTAGAAACAACCCTCCCTATCTCACCTCCTCGGTCAAACTATACAACATCTCCAACAATGTCCTATATGGGCAAATTCCAACATCCATTTGTGAAGTGAGCTCTCTCGTTGTGCTCGGTTTGTCCAACAATGCTATGAATGGCACACTTTCTCCTTGTTTGGAAAGTATTGATCCTTTGATATTATTGAACCTCGTGAGAAATAAATTTGATGGCATGATTCCTCACGTTTACCCCGATGGTTGTGCATTGAAGATGATTGACCTAAGAGAAATCTGACTAAGAGGGATTGTTCTAAGATCTTTAGGAAATTATGCTGGAGTATTTGAATCTTAGAGACAACCAAATTAATGATACATTCATATTTTAGCTATTGGAATTGGCCTACCTAAAAGTTATTGACATGTGGTCTAATAAGTTCCATGGTCCCATAGAAGGTCATCTAAGCCTGCTTAACTTCACTAGTATACATATCCTTGACCATTCCACCAACAGCTTTAATGGTAAACTTCCTTCCGAGTTGTTACAGAGTTGCCATGCCAAGAAGGTTATTGATGGTTAAGATAAGTTGGTATATATGAATATTCATCAATCGATTGATCTGTCTTACTCGATAGTCAGTGGAAATGGGATGATTATGCGATGCTCATTGATGAATAAGGGCACATAAAGGGAATATGTGAAGATTCCATATAACCTTATGGCAATTGACCTCTCCGGTAACAAGTTCGAAGGTTTATTCTTAAATTGATTGGAGATCTGAAATCTCTTCATATGCTCAACCTTTCAAACAACTTCCTCACTAGTATCCCTCCTTTCTTGGCAAACTTGATAGTGCTCGAATCACTAGACCTTCCCTTAAACAATCTTATGGAAGAGATTCCTCAACAACTAGCTAGCCTCACATTTCTTGCAGTTTTTGATGTCTCTCACAATTGACTATCGAGACCAATACCATGTGGAGCGTCATCATTCGACGCATGAAAGTCCTTTGCCAAATAAATGCACAACTGGTTATAACGCTCCACCACCACCATTATCTTTCGCAGAAGATAATGAAGAAGAGTCCCTATTCGACTTGGATTGAAAAATGGTGCTGGCTGGCATAGGAGTTGGGTTTTTGGTTGGTGTTGCGCTAGGGAACTTGATCATTGACGAGAAGAGTATGTGGTTCTTGCACTACTCCAAGAGAATGGCAAGATGATGGAATACGTGAGGACAGGTCTAGCAGACAAGAAAATATATGGCTAGATACTTCCTGCTCCGTGTCAAATTAGTTTGTTGAGAACAGTTATACACGCATGTTTGAAGATTCTAATTTATGTTTATTCACATGTGTCGGTAAATTATTGCGAGATGCTGTTTTCTAGCTCATTAAAAGTTAGTTCTTTAGGTTCTTACAGAACATCTTTGTCCGTATATACATCAGTATTGTCATAACATTTCGTTGTAATAGTACTAGCAAGATAATTCTCACAAATATAGAAAATCTTGTGGACACTTACTAAATAAGAATGTTAGAGCTCATAATCGGCTAAAAGAATGTTTGGTCACTTTAGTGAACAAACGATCAAGTTTAGGTATCAAGATGGCATTATTTAGATAATTAGTGTGACCAAGTCTCTAATTCCTAAATTTATGGTTTCGTAGGAATGGAGATGACTTTCCATGTTTCAATTGGTTTCTTACTGACCCAAAATAGCTAGTGGTGTCTCCTAAAAATATAAAGACGTTAAGAACTCAAAATTGAATATCTCAACATCATGATTCATGAGTTTGGGAGAGCTTGCACTCGAAATTGATGGGTTGCTTCGGATCATCATTAAATGATATATTTGAGTTGTCTTTTGGGATGCAAATTCGAATTATCTTTCGAGTAAATACCTCTAGATTCATTCCTCAAAAGCGGTCCTAGGGTTGCAACAAATCTAACCTGCAACCTGGTTTATCTATCCATTTTTGTTTAGAATCTATAGATATTATGGTTTATAGACATAATTGAGATAAGTGCATAGTAATGAGAAGCCAATATTATACGTGGTCAAGGATGACGCGGAATGTTTTGTCGTCCATGGAAACTAAGGAGATTTGGTGTGAAAATCTTCATGATTCATGAGTAGAAAGGGCCTTCATTTGGTTCAATAATTTCTTCCTTGTTTGGCCGAACTGTTTGGATTTGAAATTTCACCTTGAATCTTGTTGTTTTTCACGAGCTCAAGCTTGAGAGATATTCGCAAGAATTTGAATGTATAACTTAATAACGTAGGATTAAAATATATGTGGTGTGACGACATACGTTTCGGTTTTTATGTCATTTTGTATTGGGAAACAAATGTTTCGACATGATTGATTACAGAGTATTTCTCATAAAAAATGAGGACCGACTTGTCATGCCTTGTCAATTTCATTCAAATTGTATCAATTCGTCTTTTTCTCAAAA
Organism: Eucalyptus lansdowneana; assembly: GCA_017140395.1. Taxonomy (NCBI): domain Eukaryota; kingdom Viridiplantae; phylum Streptophyta; class Magnoliopsida; order Myrtales; family Myrtaceae; genus Eucalyptus; species Eucalyptus lansdowneana. Next base: position 18,051,340 of record CM029487.1, on the reverse strand, counting down.
AATTCATATTTCAATTACCAAGAGTTTTGGAAACTTTGTTTTAACCTCATGCGGTATCCTACCGAAAGATATTTTCATAGAGATTACGTTAAGTTGAATGTAATTGTTAGCTTAAAGACAATATAATTTAATGAGTGATTTACTTTTATTAGTGTAAATGTAACATGAAATTTAACAAAATAACGATTTCAACAAAACTTTCTGGAATTGAACATGATAATAAGGATTTTATATTGGAATAAGTACTTGATTAAAATAAAATTTGGAATAAGCAGACTAGCGAGCAGGGGCCATGAAAGTCCCCATCTCCATTATCCTCCCACGTCTGCGGAATGCGGGGCAAGGTTGGTGATCAGAGCGATTTAAAGGGATGGATCATTGAACAATTTTCAATGGTTTTAATAAGAATGACAAAAAATAAGCGAAATAAGGAGCGATAAAAGGGCACTATTAGTATCAATTAATGACATGAGTGAGATAGATTGAATCTGAACTAACATAAGGGAAATAGGTAAAGATCTATAAGAATTCAGAAAAGACTTTTTCTTTAATTTTTTTAAATTTAAGCATTATTTAATGATATAAGTGATAAATTGAATCTGAACTCTTACCAAAAAAAAAAAAAAAAAATTGAAGCTGAACTCACAAACTTGTATCTATAAGCATGAATTACTCAGGAAATAATTAATGATCTATAAGAATTCAGAAAAGACATTTCCTTTCAGTGGATTGTGATCCACATCAGATTCTGACGAAGAAAAAGAGGTACAAGAAAAGGCCGCACCGCAATCTACCATGGCCACAAGCAACCCAAGTCTGTTATAAAAAAGTGAAGGAAGCCGCACGAATCTCGCATGCTTAAACAACTCGTGCTGTGAATTACGTATATTTGCTAAACACGTTAAGGTCGTCATATTTAGGAGTACCCGCAAGTGAATTACTCGACAAGCCTATCTTGAATATTAGGCCGTCATATATTAGTGCAAACAATGCGCTGCTGACTTTTAAAAAAGTCATGTCAACATTTTTGTTAGTCAAGCTAGACATAATTAACGGAAAAACTTCGATTACACTAATTTGATAAATTTTGAGTTTATATTGTACTTTTTATAAGTCTTAAGATTTAATTGCACATTTTTGACAAGATTTAAGATTTCTGATGCACTTATCCCATCATAATTAAATATCATTTTTATATGTCTTCTTGTTGACTGTCCTGAATCCCAAGATCACAGCAAAGGTTACACTTCAAAATAGCACAAGCCTCCACTTCCTGCGGAGCTGTTGAATCTAAACTAGCCATGGTAATGCGAGGAGGCCAGGTCCATGCAATCCATCGTAATTAAATGAAAGAAAAAAGCAGAGAGAGATGAGAGCAGTAGTGAAGGGAAATCGTCTAATGACTACCCGTATAGCAGGAATCGAAGAAATCCAACCTTCCCCACTCATCCCAGTCCTAACTCTAACGGTCCTGACAGCAGGCATGGCTAAGTAAAATCCTGAATGCACCATGTGAATATGAAAAGGGACAATGATGCTCTATCTACACAATATCTCATTTGGTGTCGTAACAAATCTCAACTGTCGATCATTACACAAAATTAGTCAAGTTGTATTGTCTGGAATATATGTGCTACCAACGGAGTTGTCATGCAAAAGGTCTTTATAACATCTAAAACAGAGGAATAAATACCAAACTGCAGATGTTGTTCCTTTGCAAGCAGGGCCAAAGCATCCACGCAACCATCTGCTTCTCTGAATATGTGCTCAATTTTGTATTTTGCTACAGCTCCGTGAGCAAATTCCTGCATTCAACCAGATGACGTTTATCAGCAAATAATGCCTGAGTGCCTGTAATTGCTTGAATAACGGACACGGTATTCATTTCAAGGTGTAAATGGGTAACATTATTTACTAATTCTAGTCTAAGGCCATCTCATAGCGCCACAATTTTGCTGCGATTTGTTCTCCATCCTCTGGAGGTTATATAATTTTAGAGATTTATCCTTGTTAGTAAATCATCAGAATCACGTATATTTTGTCATTATTATTATATAAAACAAGTTGGTGATATATAAAATATGAAAATATTTTCAGTCATTTATTTATTTATTTATTTATTGTTCTTTTGTTCTCTTTTTTGTTTTGTTTTTGTTTTTGTGATTCAAAGACTAGGAATACTTAAAAGAATTATAGAATGACTTCCGCTGGACAATCTAAAAAATGGGAAAAAGTCAATCGCCAGCCTCACAATTTTAGTCTTTTTGTGGAAAAAGCATGAAATTCCATTTTAGTGGACCAACTTTGCACCTATGATTGCACATGAACCATCAGTTACGGCGTGCATGAGAATTCAATCTGATTTGTACCTTGTAGATGTATGACCATTTTTCTCCCATTTTGAAAATGAAAAATCCTATTTGCTTGTAACTCTTTTACATTAGTTTAAAAAAATAAAAGAACAGTGAGATTCGGGCAATATGTTGAGATTGCGAAATATCTATGGCAAGACATACATAGTAGGAAAAAGAGGCCGGTGTTGGCAGTTATGGTACCAAAGAGACAAATGTTTCTAAGGTTGAGGACTGTCACATGACTAGTGGCCTCATCACACTCTACCCCATTCCATGGGCAGCAATCACCACGTCCATGTAGTGATCATGATTCAATCTTTGGATAAAAAACAAGGAAAATCAACTCTGTTAGTTCGAATACTTTCTCTTAAATTCCATCAGGGCAGAGCTCTCATCCGAATGGCAGTGACTTGGCAAGTGAAGTATGAATCGTCAGAAGAAGGACAATACAAGTCAGAAGCGCATAGAGTAAGGATGCCATGATTTTTGTTTTTGTTACTGGAGTTGGTTAACATGTGCAAAAGGTGCGAGGTAAAGTGCGATGGATAAAACTTTCATAGACAACAATAATCGGCCAAAAGAAGCTCTCTGCCTCGTCGGAAGCCACTGGAAAAAGAAGACCTCATATCTCTGACGAGTGAGGCAAGGGGAGGAATAGGTAGCAGATCGTGATTTGGGCGACATGCGACGGGTGACAGGTAGTTGCCCCAAGCCTATTGTTGGCGAATCTTATACATATCCTAAATCCTAACGGCATCCCATCTCAATTTACATGAAAAGTTCACAACAATATCTTCCCAACCTTTCTATCCCGCTCCCAAAATCTGCAGCATACTAACACGTTTGGACTCAGTTCTGAAAATCACACAAGGCTCCCTCTCTCACATCATAAATTGTTGTTTACCAGAATGAATTACTGGACAAAGATATAATCCCTGAATTATGGTATACTATTCGGGCAGAGCTTTACAAGCTTATGTTTCCTGAAACAATGTCAATAGTGTGTGAATTCATGTTCATCACATCACAGCGCGTGATTAACGCAGAACGGCGTTGAATATTGCAGAGGGGCTTCGAAAAGACACTTTGCCGATCCGGATAGTGACCAACCCCACGGCGGACGCGGGAATGTCACGCGGCCATAAATAAATATCATCTGTATTCGTCCTCTTGTTGACTGTTCTGAATCCCAAGATCACAGCAGATGTTACCCTTCAAAAATAACGCAAGCCTCCATCTCCTGCTGCGCCGTTAAAGCCAAACCAGCCCATGGTACGCGAGTGCACCAGGTTCATGTGGTACATCCCAATTAAATGAGCGAAAAAGGCAGAGAGACGAGAGCGAAGGCAAAGCGCACCGCGACGCATATATAAAAGCAACTAAAGAAATCCAATCCCCACTCTCATCCCAGTCCCAACTCTAGGGGGTCTCTAGTTCGAGCATGGCTAAGTAAGCTGAATACACCATATTATTATGAGTAAGCGACAATAACCTTTTATCTACATAATTTCTCTTTTGGTATCTTAACGAATCTCTTCTTTCAATAATTAAACAAAATGAGTCAAGTCCACATTATCTGAAATGTATGTGTTGTTAGTGAGTTCAAGAGGTTTTTAACATGTGGAAAACAGGTATAAAAAAATTGCAGATGTTATTTCTGTCCAAGCAGGGCCAGAGCATCCGAGCAACCATCTGCTTCTCTGAATATGTGCTCAACTTTGTATTCCCGCAGCTTCGTGCGCAAATTCCCGCATTCAGCCAAAAAGAGGTTTCATCAGTAAATTATTCCCATAAGTGCTTATAATTGCTTGAATCATAGACATGGCATCCATTTCGATGGGTGAATGGATAACATTATTGGGTTACTCTATACTAAGGCCATCTCTTAGCATGATTTTCTGCAGCAATATGTTCGCCGTTTGTCGGAGCTTCTATAGTTTTGAGAGATTTATGCTCATTCGTAGCTCATTGCAACAACTTATTATTGTTATTATTTTCTTTTTGTGATAAGGGTACTCGGAGTACTCCTAGGAAATGTAGGACGATTTATGTTAGTCAATCTAGAAGACGGGTAAAAGTCTTTTGGCAGGTCTCTTAATTTTGGTCTTTGTGTGTAAAAAGATATTGAATGAAATTTTTGTTGACCAACAATGCAACTATGATGGTAATCACTTTTTTTTTTTTTATCATTAATTTATTTTTTGTGATTGGGTTACTTGGAATGCTACTAGGAATTACTTGGAATGCTACTAGGAAATGTAGAATGACTTACGTTAGTCAATCTAAAAGGTGGGGAAAATTTTTGGCGGGTCTCTTAATTTTGGTATTTGCGTGTAAAAAGATATGGGATGACATTTTTGTTGACCAATAATGCAACTATGTTTGTAATCACTTTTTTATCATTATTTTATTTTTGCGATTGGAGTACTAGGAGTAATCCTAGGAAATGTAGAACAACTTATGTTAGCCGATCTAAAGATGGGCGAAAGTCTTGTGGCGGGTCTCTTAATTTGGATCTTTGCATGTAAAAAGATATTGGATGACATTTTTGTGGACCAATGATGCAACTATGATTGCACGTGAATTCATCACGACATGCATGAGAATTTTAAGGCGAGACATACATGCTTAGTATGTCCGATCTTAATCGTCATTTTGTCATTACTTTAGCCTGTTATGTAGTTTGTTGATTCATTTACAAGAAACTAGGGAGATAATGACCCGTCAAGGAGTCAAGTGGGTTTGCAATTTCATCATATTGCCTAATTCTCATGGCTTTTTTTTTTTTTTAATTATGTTAAGAGTTATAAGCAAGCAGACATTTTTTTTTTTAAATTATTCCCATAAGTGCTTATAATTGCTTGAATCATAGACATGGCATCCATTTCAATGTGTAAATGGGTAACATTATCAGCTAATTCTAATCTAAGGCCATGTCTTTGTGCCATTTTTATGCCGAGATATGTTTACCGTTTGTCGAGCTTCTATAGTTCCTGAGAGAACTATGCCTGTTTGTAATTCATCACAATCATGTATACTTTATCATTAATTTTATATAAAATGAGGCAATGACATACAAAATTTGAAAAGATATTCAATGGATAATTATAGTCTTCTCTTTTTGTGATTTGAGGACTAGGAGTACTCCTACGAAGCATAGGATGGCTCCTGTTCGTCATTCTAAAAGATTGGGCAAAAGTCTTGATAAGTCATGTAATTTCCTATCGTTGGGGGAAGATTACTTGCCCAACTTCAGATTCTCCCCTACTTTCTTGTCAAAATAATATAGATTTTTCAACCATAGCTCAAAAACCGGGTCGAGTGCATTGACCATTAAGAGACACGCTTTTGATCATAGTCAAATTGATTATTACACATTTTCCATGTTGTCAAAGTTAAAGTCGCCATCTCTGATTCTCAACTTAGTGGAAGACTTGGAAGACTTCTTTCGAGTCATGGAGTGGTTGCCGTCTTTTGCTGAACGTGGACTCAATGATGAAACGCAACATCGACTCCACTTTCACGGAATGCATTTTCATCATAACAAGTGCCTCAAATTTTCCATAATACCTTTATGATTATTCCATCTATTGCTTATAGTATCATTAATGATTGAGATACATGTTTTATTTTCTTAACCTTCAATGGCTTCTTATGCAGAAGGAATATAATTGCTTATGTTATCGTTGACAGTTGGTGATGCACCTCTTATTTTCTTAGCCTTTGTTAAGGGGGAGGATTTGATGCAACTAAAGAAGTTGAACCACTTAATTTATGCATAGCATAGACAAATACCAAGTATCGAGGCATAACCCAAGAGTTTAACTCGACAATTGAAGAATAACATTGGGAATACAAATTCCATTTTAGGGTCATCCACCTTGGTATTTGACTCATTTAGTCTGTACATGAGAATTTCTCGTGTTTGCAATTCACCTATCTAAGATGGGCTTCATTGTCGTGGAAAAAGGGAGTACCACTAGTTCATTCATTTTGCTCCGTAAGAATGAATGACTTGGACTAAAACCAAATTGAAAGACTGACTACTCGTTCAAATCATCTTAATCCTCTTCAAATGGGCTTTTACTACTTAATAGGCACAAGTGTTGTCACGAGCCTAGTTGGCTGGTCACTTTGGCCCCACTTGGAATGGAACATATTTCTATGTTCCGGATGTAACTTGATTTGTTTTGTTTAATGTAATTAAGTTATTCTCCAAAAGTAAGGGAGGAAAAAAAATATTTATCTCCTGCGTATAGGCATGCATTCGTCATTCTTTTTTTCTTTTCCGTTTTTAAATCATTTTCACGTCAAATGTTAATTTTAACATGAGGATATTCCATTCCCATTCTTCACTCCTATTGTATGACATCACTTTAAGAAGCTAGGGAATTAGTGACCCATCGGGGAGTCAAATGGCTTTGCAATTTCATCATATTGCCTAAGTCTCTCTCTGTTTTTTTTTTTTTTTTTCAAAATTATGTTAAGAGTTATAAGCCAACAGGATTTTTTTTTTTTCCGAAAGGGAAAAAAGGTTCATACATCCACAAGGTACAAATTAAGTTGATTCATTCATCCTAATTGTCTGGATTGAAACTCAATTTTAGTGTCATTGTACAATAAGAGTGAAGAACATGACTCTCATGTTGAAATTAACATTTGACGTGATAATAGTCAACTAATGCTTAAAAAGAGTGATGAATAAAGCTTAATATCTCCTTTTTCTCTCTGAAAATAACATGATTACATTAAAAAAAAGCATGTCAATTTACATTGTCTGAAAAATATGTGCTCCCCGCGTTATTGCACATTAGGTCTATAATAACGTCTGGAACAGAGGAATAAATAACAAATTGCAGATCTTGTTCCCTTGCAAGCATGATTAAAGCATCCGTGCAACCATTTGCTCCTCTGAATATGTGCTCAGTTTCAAATCCCAGCAGCTCCTCTAGCAAGTTCCTAACATTCCGCCAAAAGAGGGTTAATAGCAAATTATGCCTTTGATTGCCTGTAATTGCTTGACTAACAAACATGGAATCCATTTAAATGGGCAAATGGATTACATTATCAGCTAATTCTAATCTAAGGCCATGTCTTTGTGCCATATTTCTGCCGAGATGTGTTTACTGTCTGTTGAAACTTCTCTAGTTCCTGAGAGACTTATCCTTGTTTGTAATTCATCTTAATCACGTACACTTCATGGTTAATTTTATATCAAATGAGGCAAGGATATATAAAATCTGAAAATATATTCAGTGGAAGATTACGGTCTTCTCTTTCTGTGATTCGAGGACTAGGAGTACTCGTACAAACCGTAGGATGGCTCCCGTTCCAATCTAAAAGAATGGACAAGAGTCCTGATAAGTCTATGTAATTTCCTATTGTTGGGAGAAGATTACTCGCCCAACTTTAGGAGAAGATTACTCGCCCAACTTCAAAGTCTCCCCCACTTTCTTGTCAAAATAATACAGATTTTTCAACCATAGCCCAAAAACCGGGTTGAGTGCATTGACAATTAAGAGGCACACTTCTGATCATAATCAAATTGATTACTATGCATTTTCAATGTTGTCAAAGTTCAAGTGGCCATCTCTGATTCTCAACTTAATGGAAGACTTAAAAGATTTCTTTCGAGTCATGGAGTGGCTGGCGTCTTATGCTGAACGTGGACTCAATGATGAAACGCAACATCGACTTCACTTGCACGGCATGCATTTCCATCATGGGTATAACAAGTGCCCCAAATTTTCCATAATGTGCTTTATTCCATTTGTTGATTATAATATGATTAATGATTGATATTTGCCTTTTATTTTCTTAACCTTCGATGGTTTCTCGTGGAGAAGGAATTGACGCATTTCAAGAAATTTAATCAACTAACTTATGTACAGTGCAAAGAAATACCAAATAACATGGTATCTCCCAGTGACTTTTAACTCAGCAGTTGATATCATTTTTGGGTCACCCATTAGGGTTTTGACTTGTTTTCTTTACTTGGTCCATACATGAGAATTTCATCCATTTGCGACTTACTTATCTAATATAATTTATTGTCTTGGGAAAAGAGTACTTCGTTTTATTTTTCTCTCTTAAGTATTCTGAAGTATACTGTCTTACTCTGTTTGAAATAACCGATGAAGTTTTTCATCTGACTTGCAATCTCAAAATATTAATAAACGGTCAACAGTACAGTACTCAGTCTCAAGGATCAGTTGTTGCCGAACTTCTACAATACAAAATCTGAGTTTTTGATGCCATGCATGATCATATTAGCCATTATCTCACCTTCTGAATGCTGCGTTTCCAAATCCTTTTCAGTTACCTTTCGAGTACATTGAACGTGTACATATTTATTTTTTGTGTCTCTTACTTACATCATGGTTTCTTAATGACTTAATATGGCCTGTGCATCATCAGGCTCTGAGATGTTTTCAAATCCTAGTTGACTGGCAACATTAGAGCTAAATATCGGAAATAGGAAACAGTTGCTGGAGTGGTTACTTGTTTTGCAACCTCCTTGATGTCGATGAGTTACATTTTCCTTGAAGCGAGCTTGTTTGTTCGTGGCATAAGTATCTGTTACTGGTTGGCTTGCTGTACATTACGGGAAAAGGCTGGCCTGACAGAGATTTATGTTTACAGGTATTTTGGAAAAGCCATTTTTTGTCACACTGGCATTTGGGATTCTTCTACTAATGTTGTTGCAGAATCTTGTTGAATATTGTACTTAACAGAAAAAGAGAGAAACGTATGCTTAACAATGTAAAATGGGAGGGGGATAGCGGAATGTAGGCAGCGAAGGGGAAGTTAAAGCAAGAGGCAATTCAAAATGCTGCTGTTTGATCTCTTAATCATCCTGAATTTGTGATGTAAGATGTGTATTGAGTATATCTCCAAGTGTCCTAGCTCAAATTAACTAAACGAGAGGGAGTAAACAACGGAGCTAGTTTAGAGTCCTTTTACAGTAGAACATGTGGAGAGAGTGAAGCTGCAATTTGATTTCTAATTACAGAAGGCTCTCAGTAGATGTATATTTCACATACCTAAATATTTTATTTTTTTTTGGGTCGAACACATACCTAAATAGTTCACCATTCTCATTATGGTGGTAGTCTAATCTGTATGAGTTTTGGCAGTGTGATTATTGTTGACACCTAATTTTTGCCCAAATTATTGCATATAGATTATCTAGGTATTTAAAATGGAAGATGTTTTTCCTTAAAGGAAATTAAAAAAAATTAAAAAAAAAAAAAAGATAAAAGATAAAAAAAAAAAGGTTAAAAAAAGATTAAAAAGAAAAAAAGAAAAAATTTGGGGCCAATGATCTAAATGTGGCTAGCCAAGCCCAAGAGGTCAAATTGGAATTAAAATGGCAAATTGGGGCCAAAATGCAATTTCCAAAAGTTGAGGGACCAATTCGCAAATTTTGCAAAATTTGCGCCCGAGCCCTCAAATCATCATCTTGGTCACCAATTAAGTTGAAATTTGGGTCGAGTCGAATCAATCAAATCGAGCCAAAAAGACCACATTTGTATTGAATTTGGTATTTTTGGATAAGAAAATTGCCAACTTTGAGGGATTTTCTTGCGAAATTGGGTGGGTACAATTGCGAAATCTGGTCAAGATCTTAAACTACTATACATGAGCTTTCTAATTGATCAAAAAATGCAGCCAAATTAGTGGATTAAAGCACTCAAATCAACAGCCAAAACTCAGTCCACGAGTTGGTCTTAATCCGGAGTTGCTGAGTAAGCAATTTGGTGGCCCTACCATATCCTCCTCAGCTGCCCAACCAGCCCGATCTTTGCACATGATGGAAGACCGTATATAGTAGTGCAAGTGGACGAAAATTGGCCAGGGATAAGCTTCTGACAGCACCGGAAAATCGCAGCAAAACCTGCACACTCAACAGCTGCAGAATTGAAAAAAATTGGCTAAGTCAGAGAGTGGGTGAAGTAGCCCTGTTGACAGGCCTGGTAGGTGGACAAAAGGCTGACAAAAAAATCCTCTAATTTAGGGGATAAGATCTAAGAAATGAGCTCTTTTCGAGTATGAGAGAGAGGAGACGAGAGGGGGAGAGGAGAGCTCGGAATCGTTACCCAAAGACACCTTCAGAAGCAACTCCAGAAAAAAAAAACCCAGAAAATCCAGACCGACCTTGAGAGAGAAAAGTGAGATTTTCACAACCATTCGGCCAAAACTAGCCAAAACCTTCAACTAGAGAATGAAACTTCACTCAAATATCTTTCCATCCATAGGTCGCACGTCCCAATTGGAGATTGGAAAGGCCTCCTAAAGCCCCCCGAAAGTACACCCTCCAGGCGGGCTAGGAAACACTGAAAATTTTTCTAAGTGTTGAGCCTAGTTGGTCACGAGTGGGGAAAATGCTGTGTTTTTTGAGAAAGTTGAGAAACAAATGAGGAAAATATTGACTTCTACCCCAAACTAGAATACATATAGTTTGGCTTGGTGTCAATTTTTCCAACAAAAGACATCTTGAAGTCTAATTTTAGAGGTCAACGAAAACCTTCGTTGTTAGTTCTTCTTTTCTGCAGATCTCATTTCCAGTTGAAGAAGCCAAATTCCACGTGCTTCCAGAGGACAATTTCTCGGTTTCCTTGACCAAGAACCACTTGAAAAGGAAACTACGAAGTAAGGTAAGTATCCTAGATGTACTTGTTTTCGAGTTTGAGCATGTTTTGATCATGAAAATCAAGAGGAAAACTAGCTCGGAAAACTAATTTCTGAGGCCGTATTTTTTCTAAGTGTTGAAATTTCTTCAAGAGTTTTGCATGTGTGCTTCTTGAAGAGGTTGTTTTGATGCGTTCGTTCGGTCATTCTCTGTGATGCTCATTATATTTGAAAGCTCATGTTACCTACTTTCACTTGGACTAAGTAATGTTTCCCTAAGATCTTGCATGTGATAAGTGACGGAGCTTGAATATGGGCATGCAACTTGTTTGTTTGATTTGGGTTCAAACCCAGATTTGTAAAATCAGTTCAGACTTGCATATTTGAGACCGATTTCAACCTAGTTCTTGTGTGTTTTAAGTTATTATTTCTATCTGATCTTGCTCCCTGCATGTGGTAATATGATCTTGATACTTTAGTTCCACATAAGATTGCTCATGCGTTGAGATTGAAGGCCGCAAACATGGCCCGAGGAAGCTGGTTTGGGATGATTTGATGCACGCCAAGTGTTAGACGAAATGCGCAAACCAAGTTTCGATCTTGAAACGGTCGATTTGAGCTTGGTTCTTGTTATATTCATGTGCTGGGCAGTCCTAAATTAGTGTAAATCGGCATATATCGGTTTAGGAATTAATTTTAAATAAAAATTAAAAAAATGAAAAAAAAATGAAAATTTCAAAAAAATTATAAAAATGATGGATGACATCAAATTAAGGCAAAAATGACATCTATGAAGTTTTTCTAATTTTAAAAGGTCATTTTCTTAATTTAATGTTATTTTAGTATTTTATAACCATTTTTGTAAATAATCTATTTTGTGTAGATTAAAGTTATTTAGAGTAATTTCATGCATACTTGAATTCTCATTTTGCTCATGGGTGTCCTTGTCCTGGGGCGTGATAACAAGGCCATGTAATATTATTTGCCCGACTTGTATCGGTTTATCTTTTCCGCGTTTATTTTCAAGTCATTTCAATTTCTTGGATGTTTACTTACGCACCACTTTTCATTAATTTGAGTGTAAATTTCTCTTTTAAATTATGTTAGGATTAGTCTAGACATTAAAAAAAACTACAAAAACATTTGCATGGACACTTAGTGGTTTCATAAATATTATAATTGGTAATCAAGAATGTGTGGCCATTTAGATAAATAACTTTCCAAGTTAGTGGTACCGCAAGGGCGCTAATAGAAACATTGGCGTAAACAAGTCCCCGTTCCTAGAAATCTTTGGTTGCGTAGGAATCGAGACACCACTCCGTGTCTCGATTGGTTTCTAGCCGACCCCAATAGGCTAGTGGCGACTCCTAGAATTACATAGATTGTTAAAAACTAAAAAACGAATCCAACGTCGCGCGAGGTATGGGCTTGGGAGAGCCCACGCCTAATCTAGGGCCATTGGTCCGCTTCTTTAGGCAAATACCCCTAAACCTTCTTCCTTTTCCTCCGGACGGAAAAAAAGAGGTCGTGACAATTATACAAGTAATACTTTCTATAACTCAACTCATTTTGTGATTATTGAATTTATGGTATGTCTTGCTGTTTGAGGCCACATTGTTCGCATCATATGAACTTGTTAATTTCTTTCCAAACAAGGGGAGTGTTGATCAAAGAAATCTATAAGGTTAACACACTAACCTTTCAACATATGTTATGCCAATTGTACATAGAAGTTACCTCAAAACAAGAGAAATTATTTCACCCTCGGAAATTATGTGGGCGCTTGCTTTTGAGTTTTGTCCGGTCAAAGAAGAACTCATTGTACTGTTTTTATTGTGGTTTCTTTCACTGTCTAATGTCTCTTAATAATGGCTAATGAACCTCTTCGTAGGCCTCAGTTTAGTGTTGCAGTCTTGAATGAGGTGTACGCCTTAAGATTTTTCCATAAAATCAATGTCTTCATGTTGCCCCCTTATAGAGCCGTATCTGCTCTTTTAATAAATTTGAATCAAACAGAAAGGTTTACGAAATGAAAAGATGAACAAAGATAACACTAATGCAGCATAAAAATAAAACTAAGCCAACCTTTTTGCAGAAAAGTTAATCCAAAAACAATATGGATTATAGATAGCAAAATACATTAGGTTGTTAAGAAATTTAATCATGTCTCATATATATTTTGTTCACATACATCCACATGCACATAACTCTCTCTGTTTCTGTTCATTTGTGCACATGCGCACATACGACCTTTTTTTTTCTTCTATGCCCTGCTTTTATCTAATAAAGGTGCAGTAGCCACTTATTTCAAAGTCTTTATTTGATTATTCTGAGTGCACATCCATCTATGTCAATAATATAATTTGATCTTTCATCTTTTTATGTTTTGATTGTGCTGATATTTTTTTCGATACTTTTATGTTAAATTGGGCGTTTCTCATTTCACACTTAAAACAGATGTAGAGGTGAGTTTAAAATTAGAGAAAAATGAGTCCACCTATAAATGGCTTATTGATGGAAGTCTGCACAAGCAACCCATGTTGTTGAACAAACAACTATGAACATCTGTACTTGAAATTTAGCCATGAAGCTATGAGTCAAGTCAAACGACATGAGCAATTTACATGGGAGCTTGTTGCCAATTTCCAATATGTCACCAAAAAGAAACGGATGGATTATATATTAAAAGTATGACAGAGAAATATGGATAAAAGGAGAATACCAAGCCACTGCACTTGTGCCCTATATAATAAAAGAAATGTTTATACGTCTAAGATCCTGCGGTTTTCAAATCCATACATAAGGCATACGTAAAATCATTTAAAGTTCTGAGGTCAAGCACTATGAGTGGCCAAGTAGCAAGATAATTCCATTGCCAGAACCAATTGTTGCTGCCTATAAAAACCTTCTATGTCGCACTCTCCCTGGAAAACTCACTTCAGTAACCAAAAGAACATGAACAAAAGCAGAAAATATGGCAGCCTTATCATTATATTTGTTGCTTACTTGGATATTCTTGCTTTTTCTCTTTCGTACTAGGTTTGCTGAAGTACTTTGTCATGCAGACGAGAGCTCTGCCTTGATGGAATTCAAGAGAAGTTTCAGAACCAACACGACAGATTGGCGATGTGCTTATCCAAAAGTCCATTCCTGGTCACTGGATGGAAGTGGAGATTGTTGTTCATGGGACGGCGTTGAATGTGATGAAGTCACCGGCCGAGTGATCGCCCTCAACCTCAGTCGCAGTTGTCTCTCAGGCACCATGAGTCCTAACACCACTCTCTTTCGACTCGTTCACATGGAGTCGCTCAATCTCGCTTTCAACAGCTTCAACTTCTCTTGAATTCCATATGGCTTCGGCAATCTTTCAAAGTTACAATACCTTAATCTCTCCTCCTCTGACTTCTCCGGTGAAATCCCTCGCGATATCTCGCAACTCTCCAAGTTACTTTCTCTCGATTTGTCCACTTCTTGGTATGAGCCACTTCATATTTTTCTCGGTTTGTCCACTTCTTTGTATGGGACACTTCATATGCCCAACATAGGCGACTTTGTTCATAACTTGATTGGGCTAAAAGAACTTGATCTTTCTTCAGTAAGTTCGTTATCACCTTTCCCACCTATGCTAGCGAATTTCTCTTCCTTGACGTTGCTTAGGCTAGAATTTTGTCAATTGAGTGGAAACTTTCTAGTCAGCATTTTTCAGCTGCCAAACTTGGAAGTCCTTTCCATTGCTGGCAATTCCAACCTTTCTGGGTTTTTTCCCAAACTGCATTGGAGTTCTCCATTGAAATCCTTACACCTTTCCTGGAACAACTTCTTGGGAGAAATACCCACTTCAATTGGAAATCTTAGTCTCTTGAATGAGTTAACAACTCAGGATTGCTATTGTCACACCCCAAAACCACAAAGAATGGGAATGACATGGCCGTCCTTCTTTACAAAGAACGTAGCCTCAAATACAACCAATAAACTGATATCAACTTATATATATCTCAAACCATATATATATATATATATATATATATATATATATATATCAGATAAACCAACAAATTGGTTGCAACATCAGAGTTTCTATAATCCACCAAAAGAAAAAGAGATATATGTTTAAAACTTAGACGATCCAACTACCGGTAAGTATTATTTGCACCACTTCCTTGAACCATACCAAAAACAAAATAGAACTCCCCAAAAGCTCCCACCGACTACGCACTCGCTCTATTCGCCCCTAGCTGAGGATCCTGAAAAGATTAAAGGAGGAATGGGATGAGCAACCACAGCTTAGTGAGTAGTACATATCTTCTAAGCGAGATCGAACAACCCCTATGCATGTATACAAATTAATACCAAATCTCATAACGCCAATGTAATATATAAAATACATATCGAATTATATAAAAGCTATTTCTCATCTTCAAAGCTTTATACTAATATGGAAAACTCATTTAAATTACTATCAAAAGTTTAGTATCAATGGTCGAATACATTGAATAATCTCCATCAAAAAACACATATCAATGGTCTATCCATTGATCAATCTTTGCTCAATAACTAACCATGGTCACGACACAACGCCTTGTGACAAGGCGACCAAGATTCCCCCTTGGTAAGGTCTCCACCTACAAAGCCGGTGGCTAGGCCCGAAGGATATCCTAAACCTGGTATGCATACCCCAAAACCCCTCACCTGGGTTCACAGTCATATTGAGCATAAATAACCATTCTCCAATACTAGAAATCCAATCCAAAAATCAATATCTTAAACCAAACAAATAACATTTTTGCAACATAGCCCATCATCCATTTCATATCCATTTCTCAAATCATAAACATTTCCTTAAATCAGTCGTAAAGCAATTTCATATATGTTTCTCCACAAATCTTGTATAACATGTTTTTCAAATATTTACAAACAACCAAAGAGTAGCAATTGCTCGATCTGACTTTTATGCAATAAAAATGCTCTTCTCAATTCAATATATATATATATATATATATATATATATATATATATATATATATATATATATATATATATATACTTCAAGACATGATTTTATAAAACCAAAGAAGATATAGTACCACTCACCTCGTCGTCGACGACCAAACGACGAACGATACTCGTATCGTCGAATTCAAGGTCCTAACAAATAACCGAGAAAAATGTTAAAATCTAATAAAACTCTGTCTCTACTTCGAAACAACTGCATTACACCTTAACTCTAACAAAAGGACTTCTACGCGCTAACAAATCGCATAACAAAAGCGATTGTTCAAGCCATTCGCAACATGAAATTTAAGTGCAAAACTTGATTGGGCCTTAACTTTTTCTTCCGAACTCCGATCTGAACGTACTTATATTCAATAGAGAGTCCTTGAAACATATCACAAGAATCCCAACTTGGCCATCCCAAAATCAAGCCGAAAAATGACAAAATACAGGTCCAAAGCTGCTGGACGCGTACTGTTCATTGTGCGCGGGAAACTTTGAAATTCTGTTTCGGACAAACTATAAGCTCAAATCACTATCCGTAAAATCCCACGGCTCCACAACACCCTAAATTACCATTCTTGCAAAAATACATGGCTCAACGACTCCAAAATTAGACTTCGCCGCTCGGTTTTCCAAAAATTTCGAATTTAAGTCCTAAATCCAAAAATTTCTTCAATCTGACAAACGAGGGCTTGATCTCTTACCGGGTGCTGTGTTATGGAGTCGAGTCGGCTTGGCGAGGCATTCGAGACGTGCACGTGCCAAGATTCCTTTCCTTTCTTCCCCCTTCCTCTTATTCTTCTTCTTCTTTTATTTCTTTTCTTTTTGGTAGAGGACCCCTCAGCTTCTATTTAGCCGAGCCCTCTCCCCTCTCATTTTTGTTTTACTAACTTTTCGGTTTCTTTTTCAGTTTCTTCTTTTGGGGCATTTGCAACTTCTTTTGTTGTTACTTCTTTTAGGGCCCACTAGCATAATGTTACATTCTACCCTCCTTAAAAAATTTCGTCCTCGAAATTTACATGTACTTTAATCATGAAACAAGTGAGGGTATTTGTGTCTTGCCTCCTCCTCGAGTTCCCAAGTAGCCTCCCTCTCGGTATGGTTTTGCCATTGTATTTTTACATAAGGAATGGTTCGTCACCGCAATACCTGATCCTTCCTATCGACAATGCGAATAGGCTGCTCCTCATATGTCAAGTTCTCCCGTAATCTCGGTGGTGTAAAGTCTAGCACATGTTCAGGATTTGGAACATATTTCCGCAACAAAGAGACATGGAACACATTATGGACACCTGATAATGCCGGTGGCAAAGCCAATTTATAAGCGAGTTCACCAATTTTCTCTAAGATCAAGAATGGTCCAACGTACCTTGGACTTAACTTCCCACGTGTGTCAAATCTCATTACACCCTTCGTAGGAGAAACTTTTAAGAATACGTGATCCCCCACATTAAATTCTAACTTGCGTCTTTTCAGGTCCGCATAACTTTTCTGATGACTTTGAGCCGTTCGAGACGTTCCCGAACCAACCTAACTTTCTCTTTCTGTTGAATGAACTCAGGGCCAGTTAGTCTTTTCTCACCAACGTCGTCCCAACAAATAGGACTTCTGCATTTTCGGCCATATAAAGCTTCAAAGGGTGCCATCTTAATGCTGGAGTGATAACTGTTGTTATAAGAAAATTCTGCCAAATGTAGATGTTCATCCCAAGAACCGCCGAAGTCAATGATGCATGATCTCAACATATCCTCTAATGTCTAGATCGTTCTCTCTGACTGTCTATCTGTTTGTGGATGGAAAGCTGTACTCAAGTTGAGTTTAGTGCCCAATGCTCCTTGCAAACTCTTCCAAAAGTTAGACACGAACCTAGGATCCCTATCAGAAACAATGCTTACTGGAACTCCATGAAGCTTCACTATCTCATTAACATATTGCTTTGCCATATCTTCCATTGAAAGGCCAAATCGATATGACAAAAAGTGAGCGGACTTAGTCAATCGATCAACAATCACCCATATAGCATTCTTACCACTTGGCGTCCTCGGTAGACCGACTACAAAGTCCATGGCAATATGCTCCCACTTCCATTTAGGTATCTCTAGGGGTTGCAACTGCCCACCTGGTTTCTGATGCTCAATTTTCACTTGCTGGCAAACTAAACATTGATCGACAAATTTTATAATATCCTTTTTCATGTTGATCCACCAAAAGTTTTCTCTCAAGTCTTTATACATTTTAGTGCTTCCTAGATGAATTGAAAATCTAGTACTGTGAGCTTCTTGCAGGATCTCCTTTTTCAAATTTGAGTCCTCAGGAACACATAGTCGACCACGAAACCTTAAGGATCCATCTATGTGTAAACCAAAATCCGCTTGTCTTCCAGCTTCCACACCTTCTCTAATTTTTTGTAATTGTGGATCTTCATTCTGTTTAACCTTAATTCTATCAATCAACATAGGTTGTACTTGAAGATTAGCTAATTGAGCACCAAGTTGCTGCACCAACACCTCCAAGTCTAACTTCCTCATATCTTCAAGAATAGATTTAAGAAGTGAGCAAAGCTGCCATATTTCCAAATGATTTACGACTCAAAACATCCGCTACCACATTAGCTTTACGGATGGTAATTAATGGACAAGTCATAATCCTTCAAAAGTTCTAGCCATCTTCTTTGCCTCATGTTTAGTTCTTTCTGAGTAAAGATATACTTTAGACTCTTGTGATCGGTAAAGACTTCACATTTTTCACCATACAAATAGTGCCGCCATATCTTCAAGGCAAACACAACTGCCGCTAACTCCAAATCATGAGTGGGGTAATTCTTCTCATGTAATTTCAATTGTCTCGAAGCGTAGGCAACAACTTTGCCATCTTGCATAAGAACACAACCCAAACCTTCTTTGGATGCGTCACGAGATTACGAAGCCACCACTTCCGACGGTAGAGTTAGAATAGGAGCCGACACCAGCCGTCTCTTCAACTCTTGAAAACTACATTCACATTGGTCGACCATTCAAATTTAACTTTTTCTGAGTTAGACGGGTAAGTGGACCAGCAATCTTTGAGAACCCCTCTACAAATCGCCTATAGTAGCCGGCTAGCCCAAGAAAACTTCTCACTTCTGTAACATTTGTTGGACGATTCCATTTAACAACTGCTTCGACCTTCTTTGGGTCCACTGATATGCCATCTTTCGAGATCACATGACCCAAGAATTCTATATGATCAAGCCAGAAGTCACACTTACTAAATTTGACATACAACTTCTTTTCATGCAAAGTCTGCAAGACAAATCTCAAGTGTTGTTCGTGTTCCTCTGAACTCTTCGAATATACTAGGATGTCATCAATGAATACCACAATAAATTTGTCTAGATATTCCCTGAACACCCTGTTCATTAAGTCCATGAAGGCAGTAGGTGCATTTGTTAATCCAAAAGGCATGACGAGAAATTCATAATGGCCACACCTTGTTCTGAAAGCAGTTTTAGGCACATCATCTATCTTTATCTTCAACTGATGATACCCAGAACGAAGGTCGATCTTGGAAAATATCTGAGCTCCCTGAAGTTGATCAAATAAATCCTCAATCCGGGGCAAAGGATATTTGTTTTTGACCGTTACCTTGTTAAGCTCTCGATAATCTATGCAAAGCCGCATACTACCATCCTTCTTTTTCACAAATAGAACAGGAGCTCCCCAAGGTGAAACACTGGGTCTAATGAAACCATTATCCAAAAGCTCTTGTAGCTGCGTTTTCAATTCTTTTAATTCAGTGGGTGCCATCCGATATGGTGCCTTAGAGATTGGTGCTGTACCGGGCATTAATTCAATACAAAACTCAATTTCTCTATCAAGAGGCAAGCCTGGTAAATCTTCAGGAAATACACTTGGAAACTCTCTAACGACAGGAACATCTTCCAAATTTACTACAACCTTACTTGTGTCTTTTACACAAGCTAAATAACCACAACAACCTTTTCTCAAAAGTTTCCTCGCTTGCAAAGCCGAGATCAACCTTGGAGACGCGTTTTTAAACTTCCCGAAAAAGAGAATTCGGGTTGATTCAAATCTAAATATAACTTTCTTTGGAAAACAATCAACAATAGCACGATAGGTAGATAACCAATCCATCCCTATAATAACATCGAATCTCGAATATTTAACTCCACTAGATCCACATGCATTTCAACATTGTTAATCCGAATCACACATCTCTTGAACACATGATGACCAACTAAGAAATCGCCAGTAGGAGTATCAACACACAATTCACATTCAAGAGGGTCAGGCAACACATCAAAGCTTCTTTGCAAATTCAGTTGAAATGAAGGAGTGCGTAGCACCAGGATCAAATAATGCATAAGCACAATGCGAGGCAATAGAAATATTACCTGCAACCACTGTGTTAGATGCTGCCGCATCCTCCTTCATCATTGCAAAAACTTTCCCGCTTGTACTTTGTCTTTGTTGGTTCTCTTAGGGCCTACCAACAAAAGGGGTATTCCTCCGCCTGAAACACTGGTGTGCTAGGTGCCCTTGTCGCCCACATAGATTACATGATCTATTGCCAATAGGAGGATTCCTTCATATAGGACAATCTCGCAGCATGTGTCCTGCTTTCCCACATGAGAAGCATACTCCCATTTTCCGATAACACTCACCGTGATGATAATTTCCACATGTATTACAAGGGCCTTGGTTACTTGGATTTTTGAACTGTCCTGGCCGGTTGAAGCCTCTTCGCCCTCCACTACCATCGATGGCTACCTTGCACATTTGTGGGCTTAAACCTTTTGGGCTGAGGTGCTCCTTGTTTGCCGTGCTTGTAATACTTTGTTCCACCTTGATTGCTCGTTCTAGCACATCCTTATAAGTTGTTAATACGAAAGGTGCAAGTGCGGAATTAATCTCGGTCGGAGCCCTCCTAGGAAATGGTCGGCTTTATCTTCCTCATTTGCTACTAAGTGCTCCGCAAATCTACTCAATTGATTAAAGCGGACTGAATACTCCAAAACCGTGGAGTCACCCGAGATACATGTACAAAGTCACCTTTCATCTTTGCCTCGGAATGACTTTGGGAAGAATTGAGCATTGAACGCCTTTTTAAAGTCCTCCCGGGATATGATAACATCCCTACCTCCAAGACTTGGCTTCATTCCATCCCACCAAAACTCGCTTCACCTTCCGTGTATTGGGTGGCAAATTTAACTTTCCGATCTTCGGGAACCTCTTCAGCTTCAAAGATCCCATCAATCTTTTTAATCCAACGCTCAGCCGCATGAGGATCAGCTTTCCCATCAAAAGTGGGTGGTTTCGCCTTTCTAAAATGGGCAAAAGTGCCTGAACCAGTCGCTCCATCTCCAGTTAATTCTTTTGCTTGGCGATACCAATGGATCATCGCTTGTTCAAATTCAGTTGAACGGGTTGGCTCTTGATCCTCTTCTCTGACTTCGTGCAAGTCAGGACTCCTATCATAGTGGTCCTCAAGTCTCCTTCTCAAAGACGCACCTCGAGAAGCTTGAGGCAAGTCTCTAGCCTCAGGGGTAGCGACTCGTTTGCCTCTGCGACTTCTACGAAGTGAGGCAAGTGTCTCAGAGTCGGTACTCATGATCACCTGAATCCAAGAATGAAACTACACCTTAGAATCTAGAAGACTAACGCAAAAATAAAATCTATCACACAACCTCACAACGTCCCATAACTACACCCAAAAAGATCAAAACTTAGGCGCTGATACCAAAAATGTCACACCCCAAAACCACAAAGAATGGGAATGACATGGCCGTCCTTCTTTACAAAGAACGTAGCCTCAAATACAACCAATAAACTGATATCAACTTATATATATCTCAAACCATATATATATATATATATATATATATATATATCGATAAACCAACAAATTGGTTGCAACATCGAGTTTCTATAATCCACCAAAAGAAAAAGAGATATATGTTTAAAACTTAGACGATCCAACTACCGGTAAGTATTATTTGCACCACTTCCTTGAACCATACCAAAAACAAAATAGAACTCCCCAAAAGCTCCCACCGACTACGCACTCGCTCTATTCGCCCCTAGCCGAGGATCCTGAAAAGATTAAAGGAGGAATGGGATGAGCAACCACAGCTTAGTGAGTAGTACATATCTTCTAAGCAGATCGAACAACCCCTATGCATGTATACAAATTAATACCAAATCTCATAACGCCAATGTAATATATAAAATACATATCGAATTATATAAAAGCTATTTCTCATCTTCAAAGCTTTATACTAATATGGAAAACTCATTTAAATTACTATCAAAAGTTTAGTATCAATGGTCGAATACATTGAATAATCTCCATCAAAAAACACATATCAATGGTCTATCCATTGATCAATCTTTTGCTCAATAACTAACCATGGTCACGACACAACGCCTTGTGACAAGGCGACCAAGATTCCCCCCTTGGTAAGGTCTCCACCTACAAAGCCGGTGGCTAGGCCCAGAAGGATATCCTAAACCTGGTATGCATACCCCAAAAACCCTCACCGGGTTCACGGTCATATTGAGCATAAATAACCATTCTCCAATACTAGAAATCCAATCCAAAAATCAATATCTTAAACCAAACAAATAACATTTTTGCAACATAGCCCATCATCCATTTCATATCCATTTCTCAAATCATAAACATTTCCTTAAATCAGTCGTAAAGCAATTTCATATATGTTTCTCCACAAATCTTGTATAACATGTTTTTCAAATATTTACAAACAACCAAAGAGTAGCAATTGCTCGATCTGACTTTTATGCAATAAAAATGCTCTTCTCAATTCAATATATATATATATATATATATATATATATATATATATATATATATATATATATATATACTTCAAGACATGATTTTATAAAACCAAAGAAGATATAGTACCACTCACCTCGTCGTCGACGACCAAACGACGAACGATACTCGTATCGTCGAATTCAAGGTCCTAACAAATAACCGAGAAAAATGTTAAAATCTAATAAACTCTGTCTCTACTTCGAAACAACTGCATTACACCTTAACTCTAACAAAAGGACTTCTACGCGCTAACAAATCGCATAACAAAAGCGATTGTTCAAGCCATTCGCAACATGAAATTTAAGTGCAAAACTTGATTGGGCCTTAACTTTTTCTTCCGAACTCCGATCTGAACGTACTTATATTCAATAGAGAGTCCTTGAAACATATCACAAGAATCCCAACTTGGCCATCCCAAAATCAAGCCGAAAAATGACAAAATACAGGTCCAAAGCTGCTGGACGCGTACTGTTCATTGTGCGCGGGAAACTTTGAAATTCTGTTTCGGACAAACTATAAGCTCAAATCACTATCCGTAAAATCCCACGGCTCCACAACACCCTAAATTACCATTCTTGCAAAAATACATGGCTCAACGACTCCAAAATTAGACTTCGCCGCTCGGTTTTCCAAAAATTTCGAATTTAAGTCCTAAATCCAAAAATTTCTTCAATCGACAAACGAGGGCTTGATCTCTTACCGGGTGCTGTGTTATGGAGTCGAGTCGGCTTGGCGAGGCATTCGAGACGTGCACGTGCCAAGATTCCTTTCCTTTCTTCCCCCTTCCTCTTATTCTTCTTCTTCTTTTATTTCTTTTCTTTTTGGTAGAGGACCCCTCAGCTTCTATTTAGCCGAGCCCTCTCCCCTCTCATTTTTGTTTTACTAACTTTTCGGTTTCTTTTTCAGTTTCTTCTTTTGGGGCATTTGCAACTTCTTTTGTTGTTACTTCTTTTAGGGCCCACTAGCATAATGTTACAGCTATTTCTCAGGATCGCTTCTTCAATAGGTAATCTTACCCAGCTATCAGGGCTAGACCTCTCTTACAATAACTTGCAAGGTCAAATCCCTGTTTCCTTTGCTAATCTTACCCAGCTATCGAAGCTATGGCTCTCTTCTAATAACTTGAGCAGTGATTCTTTGGAGTGGATGGTCAACTTGACAAAACTCACTGCCTTTGGCATTTCAGGTAATAGTTTCTTTTTAGTTATATTAAGCGCAATTGTGACGTCATGTCATCTATGCACTAATGCACTCAATGGACGACAAGTGGCCCACCATCATAAGTCTCTCTTTACCTGTTCGGACGGATCTCTTTCCTCCTCCATCTACAACTCCATGGAACCCGATCCCTCCAGCTCCATCGCTTCTTGCTCCCACCTTGACCACGACCAAAACCCCCGTTATGACAGCCGTGAGCAAAACTACCATTGCCGCCTCAAGAGCTTCGATTCCGGCAAGGGCCTGAACTGGAAGGCCTTCTAGCTCGGCAATTTCAGCCAGGTCCTGAGCCACGAATAGCTTCTTCATCAACTTCTTCTCCCTCAGCTTCCTCAATTTTTTGACCGAAAGAAAAAAAAAAAAAAAAACTTCCTCGATTAATCCCCTGAGATGTCATGATCTTGATTGTCGAATCGACGTGCATCTCGTCCTCCCGCAACCTCCTCAAATCCCTAATTTTCAGATTGATGCTCCCACTATACTCGAAGAACTTGCCCTACGCGCTGATCGAACACACGAGTGGTGCCCATCGATGAAGCCCGATTTCGCCAATCAAACGAACTACTTGACGACGTTGTATGTCCCCTCGCTACCATAGGCGATGAGGGAGAGGATCAGGTCTTGCCCAGAGTCGAGGTGCGAGGCCTGGAGAGTGTTCACGTCCTTGACAACTAGCCCAATCGGAAGGTCTTTCAGCTTGGGCCGATGTTGGACTCGAAGCTCCTGAGGCAGCGATGGAGGGGTTGGGTTTTGGGAAGGAGGGAGGAGGATAGGATGATCTTCATGGTGTACCTGGAGATCTTGAAGGCATTGTCGAGGTAGGCCTCGAGGCGGAGGAGGAAGTCCTTGTCTCTGGGTTTTCCCGTGGCCATTGCGGCAGGGGTTTTGGCGGTGGTTCGGGAGGGAGCGAGCAGCAATGGAACTCGAAATACCGGTGTAGAGAGGAGGAGAGGGAGAGAGACTTTCCAGTTTTTGACCGTGGGCCCCTCAAGTGCCTATTTGTCTGAGTGGGCTAGTGCATAATGACTTGGACCTAATATTTTCAGGCCAGGAGATTATTTAGCCAAAGAGAAAAAAGAAATTGAAATTGATGGTGTAACTAATGCTCCTTTGTCTTGTGTCTTTTTTTCTTTATGTTTGGTAGGTAATCGGTTAAGCGGTGGATATCCATCTTCATTAGAGAACCTTAAGCAGTTGACTCGACTCGACCTTTCTCACAATGATTTGCACAGTGCAAATGGTGTTCTCGATCTAAATGATCTATTCACACTCAAGAACTTGACATTTTTAGATTTGTCCTTCAACAATATATCATTCATCAAGACATTCGTCAATGCCACTACATCGAAGCTCACCTACTTATTATTGACTTCATGCAATTTGACCGAGTTCCCACAGTTTATAGGCCACTTAAGCAAATTGTTGTTTTTAGACTTATCACACAACAGAATTCAAGGGACCGTTCCTAGATGGATGTGGAACAATAGTAAAGAATCTCTCGGGTTTGTAGATCTTTCTGACAATCTTTTAACCGGCTTCGAAGACAACCAGACTGATCTTCCTTTGCCAAACTTGAGGTATTTCGATGTTAGTTCTAACTTGCTAGAAACAACCCTCCCTGTCCCACCTCCCTTGATTAAGTTGTATGACATCTCCAATAATGTTCTATTTGGGGATATTCCAAAATCCATTTGTGAAAGGAGCTCTCTCATCATGCTCAATTTTTCCAACAACACTATGAATGGCACGCTTCCTCCTTGTTTGGGGAGCATTGGTCCTTTGATTTTTTTGAACCTCGCGAGAAACAAGTTCGATGGCATGATTCCTCGCGTTTACCAAGATGATTGTCAATTGAGGATGATTGACCTTAGAGAAAACCGACTAAGAGGGACTGTTCCAAAATCCTTAGGAAATTGTGGAATGCTGGAGTTTTTGAATCTTGGTGGCAACCAAATTAATGATACATTCCCATTTTGGCTATCGAAATTGGCCTACCTAAAAGTTATTGACTTGCAGTCCAATAATTTCCATGGTCCCATGGAAGATCATCTAAACCAACTTAACTTCACCAGTTTACACATCCTTGACCTTTCCAATAACAGCTTCAATGGTAAACTTCCTTCCAAGTTGTTACAGAGTTGCCTCGCCATGAAGGTTATCGATGGTCAAGATAACTTGGTATATATGAGTATTAATCAAATGATTGATTTTTCTATTATCGTATTCGATGGAAGTAGCATGACTTATGCGATGACATTGATGAATAAGGGCACGAAAAGGGATTATGTGAAGATTCCAGATACCCTTGTGGCAATTGACCTCTCCAATAACAAGTTTGAAGGTTTCATTCCTGAGCTCATTGGAGATCTAAAGTCTCTTCGTATGCTCAACCTTTCAAACAATTTCCTCATTGGTGGCATCCCTCCTTCCTTGGTAAACCTGACAATGCTTGAATCATTGGATCTTTCCTTGAACAATCTTGTGGAAGAGATTCCTCAACAACTAGCCAGCCTCACATTTCTTGCAGTTTTCGATGTCTCTCACAATCGACTGTCCTGGCCAATACCACGTGGAACTTAGTTCGACACATTTGGGAGCAATTCGTTTGAGATGAATGAGGGTTTGTGTGGAAGTCCTCTGCCAAATAAATGCACAAATGCTGATAACGCTCCACTGCCACCATCTTTCACAGTAGATAATGAAGAGGAGTCTCTATTCGACTTGGATTGGAAAATCATGCTGGTTGGCACTGGAGTTGGGTTTTTGGTTGGCATTGTGCTAGGGAACTTGATCATTGACAAGAAGAGTAGGTGGTTCTTGCGCTGCTCCAAAAGAATGGCAAAAGGATGGAATAGGTAAGGAAAACTCTAGCAGACTAGAAAATTTATAGCTGGATACTCAATGCTCCATGTCTAAGCAGTTTGTTGAGAACGGTCATACATTCATGTCAGAATATTCTAAACTATGTTTGTTTGCATTTTTCAGTAAATTACTATGAGATGTTGTTTTCTTGCTCATGAAAGTTAGTTCTTTAGGTTCCAAGAGAGCATCTCTGTCCATATATACATCAGCAATGTCATAATGTTTTGTTGGAATATTACTTGCCAAATGACTCATAGGTATAGAGAATCTAACATGTTTTGTTGGAATATTACTTGCCAAATGACTCACAGGTATAGAGAATCTAACGTGGGACTTGGTTTATCTATCCATTTTTTCGAAAGCTTGTAGATACTGCGATTTAGAGACATAATTGAGATGAGTGGATACTAGTGAGAAGCCAATTATTATACATGGTCAAGGATGACTGCAGAAAGTTTTCTCGTCCACGGAAATAATGTAGATTAGTGTGAAAATCTTCATGGTTCATAAGTAGAAAGTGCCTTTGTTCGGTTCAATAATTTCTTCCTTATTTGGCCATACTATTTGGATTTGAAATTTCTTCTTGGATCTTGTTTCATTTATGAGCTCAAATTTGAGAGATATTCTCAACAATTTGAATGTATAATTTAACAACATAGGATTAGATATTTATATCGTGTCGGGATACTAGTTTGGGTTATTTATGTCATTTTGTCCTGGAAGGCAAATGTTCCGATTTAATTAATTACAAAGTGTTTCTCATAAAAAAAAAAGTGAGGGAAAATGTGTTATCCCATGTCAATTTCATTTAAGTCATATCAAGTTCATGTTTTTGTCGAAAAATTTGCATTGGTGTTCAAGTCTCCTAGAAATTGCCACTTCCCATACTCTTTTAGATATTAGCTTGCAATTTAAGTGAGCTTTGGAAACTAATTTTTTTAATCTAATGCAGAATCCTACCAAAAGATATTTTCATAGAGATTGTCTTAAGTTAAATGTAAAATTGTTAGCTTAAAGAGCATATAATTTGATGAGTGATTTAGTTAAATGAGTACAAGTGTAAACATGAAATCTAACAAAATAACGATTTCAACGGAACTTTCTACAATTAAACATAATAAAAGGATTATATTGGAATAAGTAGAGTAGCGAGCAGGGGCCATGGAAGTCCCCATCTCCATCCTCATCCCACGCTTGCAAAGTGCGGGACAAGGTTGGTGATTGGAGCGATGAAAAAAAGGAAGGATCATTGAACAATTTTCAGTTTTTTTAACAAGAATGATAAAAAAAAAATAAGTATGAAGAGGAGAGATAAAAGGGTTCTATGCATACCAACTAATGACATGACCAAGATAGATTGAATTTGAACTCACAAACTTTTATCTAGAAGTAGGAATTATTGAGGAAATGGTTAATGATCTATAAAAATTCAGAATATACCTTTTCTTTCAATTTTTTTTTTTTGAAATTTAAGTATTATTAATGACATGAGTGGTATATTGAATCTGAACTCACAAACTTCTATCTAGAAGTAGAAATTATTAAGGAAATAGTATATGATCTATAAGAATTCAGAAAAGACCTTTCCTTTCGGTGGATTATGATTCACATGGGATCCTGACATTTATGCCGACCATGCTCAAATGATATGTATTGATTTTAGATTTTTGGATTGTTTGGAATTTTATGGGCTTGTTTGTTATTATGACTTTTGAGATCTTCCATTACGTATCATTGTAATAATGAATGGAAAACCCTCGGTTCCACGGCGGCCGGAGACTTTCCCTCCGATCGCTACCTCCGGAACCTGTCGGCCCGACGCGGAGAGGGCCTCGGGGTTTCCTCGCCCCCATGCTTCTCCGTCGCGCGTAGTGTCCTGATATCGGCCGTCCGGATAAGGCGTCGGGAGCTATGGATCCCTCCACCGGCGACGCAACGCGGCCTCGCCGCCGCCTCATCGCGGGGCGACGGGCGAGAGCGGGAATCTCGCCGTACTGCTCCGATTGTTCCTGGCTCTCCTTTTCCCCGTCGTCTTCTTCTTCTCCTCGTCGTTCTTGATCGGGGTCGTCGCCCTCCTCGTCTGTAACTTCTCGATCCCCAGCAAAATGTCGCTGCCTGCTCAGTGCAAAATCGTCTCCAGCAGTAAGTTCCATTGAATGATTGCTCATGCTTTCGGGTCTTTATCATTCGAGTTGGCTGAGCTAAGTTGTGGATTGTTTCCATCTTGGCCGTTTCGTGCTACTTCAGCTGCTAGCTAATGATGCGAAATGGAGAGGATGTAGTATGTGATGACTCGTTTGATCAATGAAACGCAGCGAGTTTCGTTTTCGTACTGTAGGTCGTACTATGCGCTCGAATGTCGTATGCTGAGTTTTGAATTTTTTTCTTGCAGGTGTGGATATAAGGTCGTCTAAAATTTGCGAGCTTGGGCTGTTGAATTATAACGCCAAGATTGTATTCAGCTCGTCCGAGAAAAGGAGATTCCGGTGCCATTATGATTACTCTTAGGCTTCATTATTTAAGGTGATTCTATGTCCTCTGAGGAGTAATTACCGTCTTTAGTGTGCATTTCTTGTCTGTTGGGAGTTTTAGTTATCCCTGTTATCTTTCGTGGCCAATGAGGCTCGGTTTTGGTGTTTCCATTGTCGCCTTGTTTTGTCTGGAGCTGCGGAATTTTCATAGTTATCTGCATATTTTTCTCTAGCCTAAATCTTATTGTCTATACAGCTGCCTGATAAAATGTCTGTAATATTTGACATACATTTGTAATGCTATAGAGTACTATCTAGGATTTACTCATCTCTGTTGCGCACGAGTGCAAGAGCATGCACACCCCCGTGTGCCCATGCCATTTCAAGCTGAGTTTTAGATTGGATAATGTTGTGCATGACCATAAGAAGCTATCTTTTCATTCATTTGAGTGCGCAATGAATCTTATGTTTCCATCACTTATTATATGGAGGTTCAATTAATTAGGAATCAAGCATGTGTCGAAGGAACTACTTGTTATGTCATTTGTCCTATTATCATAATCAACCTTTTACTGTCTTGTTTAGCTATGAATGTCAATTAAGGAAATATAGTTATAGTAATTTCACTCTATGCTTATTGTCATTTTGTCATTTATTTAACAATGTCACGTGCTGATATATTTATGAATGCCATATCATTCTTTAAGTCACAGGGGAACTTTGTGAATCGGCAGGTATTGATTCTGCGAAAATAGTGGTCATATGTAAGAGTACCATAAGCTGTTGTGAAGCTGAAAAGGCATTTGCATGTTAGTTGATACATTGGATACGATGAAGTTTGAACCTGTTTAGAAATGTTCATGGAAGTGAGTATTCTTGCTGCGCTTGAGATAAATAAAAGTTAAAAGAATCATTCTAGATAAAAATGAAAAAGAGATTGAAAGTTTAACTCTTCTATGATTTGGATGAAGGTGGGAAGAGGAGAAGGGGCTGGTAAAATCTTTTGATTAGGTTAAACCTGTCTTCGGCAACTGCCCTCCTTGTGTTTAGATTTGATAAATTGTACCTTGAATGCATTGTTGAATCATTTGATGTTAAATCCAGTTTCCCATAGTATTTCTAGAGACACTTAATCTACTAATTGCCTACCTTCACCAATCTTACTTCTAAATAGAGACTTGTTATCATAGTGAAAATGAATCAAGTCAGCATGATCTAAACATATAGTTGACAAAATTGGCAACAGCAGCAGACTAGTTTGCTGGTTTGTTTCTATTTGTTAAGTCTTCTTATTCAAGCAGTCACTCAGGTCTAATCTGATCCTTTTGATGTTCATTTAAGATTGAACATATGTTGGGGTTGTGTATGTCTATACTTTGGGTGTTTTGGTTTGTATAGTTTGGAATTAACTCTGATAGCAAATTGTTGGCTCTTCTAAGCTTGAGTAAGTGCCTTGCTATGCTCCTTTCAAATCAGGCATTCCTAGGAATTGGTGCATATGTGTGTTTATGAACTTTTACTGTAGTCATTAATCGATTGTTCTCCATGCATAGATAGATAGAGATTACAGCTGTTTTTATCAGGCTAAGTATCTTAGTTTAACTCAGAAGAGGTAAAGAAAGCTACCACATTTACTGACTGCCAAATTTACATTACTATTTTGCACCTTTCTTACAATTGCAGGTAGAGGTAAAAAAATGGCAATTGCAGTTATAGGAAAAGAAAGCTACCACATTTACTGACTGCTGAATTTACATTACTATTTTGCACCTTCTTACAATTGCAGGTGGAATATAAGGATCATTTATCAGGTCAGACTCAATTAGCACTTGCAGAGGCCCCAAACGAGGCCCTTCCTGCTGATTGCAGACCTGGTTTTGGGGTTGCTTGGTTGACCAAAGATAAATTTAAGGTAAGAAATGCACCTTTCTAACATTTGTGCTATCAGCTGAATTCAAACCATTATATGTAGGTTTTTGCAATCATCCTGAATATTATGTTTATTCCATTGGGATTGTTGTGGTTCCTTTTGCATGTGTTTTTTGATTGCACAACTTCATTACTTATTCTCACACTGGTTTTAGGTAAATAATACTTATGACTGCTGGTATACATCTAGCAATTCCAAAGTAAGCATCTATGGTGATGACTTCTTCAGTTGTCAAGCCAAAGATCCATCTGCAATGGAGATGATGAGGAGATACTATATATTGTGAGTACTTGATTCCTTTTCTGGGCCTCCTTTCCTTTTTGTGTATTACGAATGTTACAGCCAAAGGGTTGGCAATTCCTGTGTGCTGAAAATAAATACACCATTTTAAAGCAGACCCTGACTGGCTTCTGTCATGGTCATTTAGATGGTTCTTGGTACTGCCATTTTAATATTCTGTTATACTTTAAGTTACGACCGCATGGGAGTTTGGCTTGGTGGATGAAAGTATTGGAAGCAATGCATGATCTACTGAGCGGTGATTTGAACCACGTCCAGCACTGCAATTTGCATTTATTACCTTGACTTGTGTGTAGCATGAAATGTACGTCTCTTGTCTGTTCTGGTAACAAAGTGGAGTGTGGTCTCTCAGCAAACTGCCAAGCAAGGGCTGCCTAAGTCGAATGAGGTCAACATCCGTTCAATCTGATTTCAACCACTTATGGATTTGTTGTCTGGACTGGATATCTGACCTTGGCCAACTAGTAGGACTGGCCAGTCCAATTCGACTTTTAAAATACTGCATTAATCACATAGTTTATAATGGTCAAACTGCCACGATTTTATTCTGTTTGGTTCAGTGTCTTTCTATAATATGAAGGATCTTGGCATGTCTGAAATCAGTTCACTTTTGCAGTCTTAGTCTGGCCTGTGCAACTATTTTGAAGTTCTCTGTTTGAAGTGACCAATGACTGTTTTTCATCTGAGTTGCCTGCTAATCATAATGCCATAGTAAATGGTCTTTAATACAGAACTCAGTCCCAACAATCATTGCAGGCCAACATTGCCATGTACCATGTACATCTAATTGTGCTGTAATTTCTTCTTTTTCTGAAGCCCAATTACTGTCTGATCTGCTTATAGATCAGTTGTTATTGAACTTGTAGAATACAATAGCTGAATTTTTTCCAGCACAAAAGATCATATGCACCATTATGTGACCTTCCAAATGCTGCATCCATCTCCTTTCAAAGTTGCCCTTAAATTACATTTCGCCTTTACATATTCATTCGTTGCGTCTCTTACTTACATCATGGTTTCTATATTACTTGACGTGGCCCGTGCATTGTCAGGTTCTCGGAGATTTTCAAATCCTGGGTAACTGGCAAGATCAGAGCTAAATATTGGAAATTGGAAACCATTGTTGGGGTGGTTACTGGTTTTTCAACCTCCTTAATATCAATGAGTTTTATCAGACTCTTTCAACAGATCAAATCTCGGCATTGGTCACGTCCAACCAGGAACCTACCTTGCACAGTTAGTGCAAACCGATTGAAGCATGCTTGTTTGTTTGTGGCATATGTATCTTTTACTGGTTGGCTTGCTTTACAATATGGAAAAAGGCTGGGCCTTCCCGTCATTTATGTTTATAGGTAGTTTGGAAAAGCCATTTTTTGTCCCCTTGGCATTTAGGATTCTGCTACTAATGTAATTGCAGGATCTTGTTATATATCGTACTTAGCAGAAAAGAGAGAAACGTCTTCTCAGCAAGTGTTTGGTTTTGTGTGGAATAGCAGGATATACGTAATGAAGGGGAAGTTCAAGCAAGAGGCAATTCAAAATGCTGAGGTTGATCTCTTAATCATCCTGAATTTGTGATGTAAGATGTGAATTGAGTATATCTCTTACTTGTCCTAGCTAACCTCATTACGTAACTAGATGAGAGGGAAAAAACAACAGAACTAGTTTAGGGTCCTTTTATTACAGAATGTGTGGAGAGTGAAGCTGCAATTTGATTTCTAATTACAGTGGGTACTAGTGGAGTTAGTATTTGGCATACATAAATAGTTTACATTTCTCATTATGGTGGACGTCTAATTTGTCTACGTTTTGGCAGTGAGTATATACAACCAATACTTTCTATTACTCAATTCATGTTGTGATTTGTTGATTTTATGGCATCTCTTGCTGTTTGAGGCCACATTGGTCTCATCATATAAATATGCTAATTTCTATTTCAAACAAACTAGAAAGGAATTGCAAGATGTTGGCGATCAGGAATTGAATAGATTCAAATTATAAGCAGTTGGAAGAACTCGGAACCAACTGCAATTGCCAGTGAAATCACCGGTCTTTCGTTCCATAGAAGCTGCATATAAGTTTAGTAGGATCGTTCCAACCTATCCTTGTCAACGTAAAATAAAAGTCAACATACGTGGGTTCTCATCTTGTCATATTAATATGCTATGAGGGACAAGACGCAATTGTGGATTCTCATATTGAGTCATGATGTAATTCAAGGCTTACTTGACAGGACTTTGAGATGCCTGCAATGACTGATTGCAAGTTGTAACTAGAGATGCGCAAGAGCATATGCCGAGCTTGCAGAACTGGCATGGTCGGATAAGTTTCGCCATAGATTTTAAAGGTCACAGGATCCAAAAAATTTCAGTGTACTCCATATATTTTGTAGAATGTGGTTAATCAGTTGTTCCTGTAGGGGCAATTACAGCAAGAGTTCTCTTGGGTCCTAAGACTTTCATTTCATGCGTTCACCTCTTAAAACTTTGCTGTAGTGGTCTATTTTTGTCCTTCCATTAGATCTTTTAGGCTTTAGTGGATGAAAAATTCACATGGCTTTTTTTTTTTTTTTTTTAAAGCTACGTTACTTCACATTAGAAAAATAATAAAAACAAGCCATATTGACCATTTCTGTCCATTTTAGATTGATATAATTAACAAAAGGACTCAGATGTATCAAGTTTTAAGACTTAAATGCTCAAAATGGAATTTTTAGGTTCAAGTTCATTATTGTGACTTGTAATAATCAATTTGCTAACTCATGTTCAATTTTTTACATTTAAATACATGAAGCCTTAGCTAACTATAGTCTCCAGCCCCATTTCTATCCCCATTTCTATCTCCTCTTTCCTCTATCAAAGGCGCCCTCCCTTCCCCTTCTAATAGATTGACCATTCCAGAAGTAAAAAGGCAGATACATTAATTCCTTTTTGTTTTTAGGGTTAATACCCTGAAAAACCTCAAACTAGTACACTTGTGAGAAATTTACCCCAAACTATTTTTTTGACCATAAAAAACCCCAAACTGGTATACCCGTGACAAATTTACCCCCACCGATTATAAAAAACCTTAAACTGGTACATTTATGACAAATTTACCCCAAACTAATTTATTTGACTGCAAAAAAACCCCAAAATGGTAAATTTGTAACAAATATACCCTATGTTAAATTGGATTAATACCACAAAAAAATTACAAAAATTGTAAACGGTGACAAACGGAGCGTAAAATCCTAAATTGGTATACCAGTCAACTGTCATGTGTCATTTAACTTAATAATTTGAGAGTAAAATTTAACGAAAACTAACAGAGGGTAAATTTGTCATAAGTGTACCAGTTTGGGGTAAATTTGTCAAAGGTATACCAGTTTTTTGGGTTTTTTTTTTTGTGGTCAAAAAAAATGGTTTGTGGTTAATCTTACCTTTACCCAAAAAAAAAAAAAAAAAAAAATGGTTTGTGGTAAATTTGTCACAAGTGTACCGGTTTGGGGTTTTTCAGTATTAACCCTTGTTTTTATTACTTCTTCTGTTTTCGGCCATCTTTGGGCTTAATATGTTAGTTTTCGATAAAATCGGGGCCGATTTTTAACTCGATAAAAAACAAAAAGGTAATATATGGTATAAAAAAATTGTGTGATATCAAGGGTTTCAAGTTCTAGGATGGTTTGGAGAACCTACAAAATAAGCCTTAGGGTGCGTATGATCACCATTTTATTTCTCTATTCCTCTGTTTTTAGAACATGTTTGGAATAGAAATCCGTTTAATAATGCAATTTCATTTTTCTATTTTTGAAATAGATTTTTACTCCATAAATAGATTTGAACCAAAAATCAGAAGTTAGAATTTATAGCTTTTCTATTTCTAGAACAAAAGTGATTAACGAAAATTATTCTTATCGTTTACTCTCGTTATTGCCTGCCATCCACTTGCAACCTATGAGATGTTGACGCTCGCCGGCCCCAGACTCTAGCCTTCCCCACGGCGATGGCGGTGGTTGATTGCCGGACGTAGTTGGCCCTCTTCTCGCTATTGATCATTGGTCACCGGACGCCTGCCACCAATCGCTCGCCGCCGATTGCCAGCCGCTAGCCGTTGGACACCTCCCATCACCACGCGAGAGGGAGAATTGTGTGTCGTTATCAAACGAATTTCTATTTCAAGAATAGAAATTTTATAAGATTATCAAATACGTATTTTTGCTTAAAAATTTATCCGGATAATAGAAATAGAAAAATTAATTTTTAATTAGAAATTGATTTTTGGAATATAATGGTTATTATGAATGTTCTTAGATTCCGAATTCTTGAAATGGACATCTACATGATAGGTTTTTACAGGTAGGTGAAATCATTCCGATCCTGAAAAACCTACATCTCTTGGTTGTAACTAGTTGTAGCGATATATGATTATTTTTTATGTGATTTGCACACATGTATTAGCCCTATCGGATGTCTTGCGATTGTTTTAACTCGGCAACTTTGTCTAAATCATCGCTAACTTGAGTGGCTTTTAAGGTTGACTTTGAAGGTTTCTTTGGATTTTGAAGAGTCTTAGAACAACGTCATTTTTTTTATCATTGATGTTACTTAGGTGATATGACTCATTTTACTTCTATTTTACTATTTTAACAATTTTTAAAAATTTATTTAAATATAATTCGTCATTAATTGATACAAATAACTTATTATTTTTATTTTTATGATTTTCCTGTAAAAAATTAATACCATAATCTCTTATTAGTCAAATTTGCAACAAAAAAAAAAAAATTATCATGAAAGAAAAATCCTCCATCAATATCTTGTCTCTTTGATTTTTGTATATGTTTCTCTTGATTCTCGGGAAAGAAATTTAGAAAAAGCCTCACAAATCATTTTTCAATTCTTTTTATTTGTGTGTTTTTTAACCTTAATTTTTTTCTTTGGTCTATGGAGAATTTGCCAGCTTTTCCTAATCCAATATTATTTCGCGCCTTGATTTTCTTATTTCCTTTCACTGTGTAGAAATCAAAAGAGACTTTTCTTCCCTCTCGAGAAGTGGGAAGAGTCTCGCGAGAAAGAGAAGCGTGAACTTTTGGGTCAAACTTGAGTTTCTTAATAAATGAAACAAATTATACAATCTTCATTTAAAATTGATAGAATTAATAGTTGCCTTTATTTTAGGGGCTAATACCCTAAAAAACCCTAAACTGGTACACTTGTGACAAATTTACCCCAAACTATTTTTTTGACCATGAAAAACCCCAACCGGTATACCCATGATAAATTTACCCCGACTATAAAAAACCTTAAACTGGTACATTTATGACAAATTTACCCCAAACTAATTTATTTGAATGGAAAAAACCCAAAAATGGTAAATTTGTGACAAATATACCCTATGCTAAATTGAATTAATGCCACAAAAAAAATCACAAAAATTGTAAACGGTGACAAACAGAGCGTAAAATCCTAAATTGGTATACCGGCCAACCGTCACGTGTCATTTAACTTAATAATTTGAGAATAAAATTTAACGAAAACTAACAGAGGGTAAATTTGTCACAAGTGTACTAGTTTGGGGTAAATTTGTCAAATGTATACCAGTTTGAGGTTTTTAGTGGTCAAAAAAATAGTTTGGGGTAAATTTGTCACAAGTGTACCAGTTTGGGGTTTTTTAGGGTATTAACCCTTATTTTAGATATTTTATAGTTAATAGGCAGTTTAATGAGGAGGATCCAAGTTCCTATGACTAAAATAATTACATGTGCTTTTTATTAAATTTAATAATTGAAATTTAAAATCAAGGGGAAAAAGCATTTAACAAGCTTGAATTATCAAATATTTCGTTTTCTGTAGGAATGATAGCATTTTGAAAGTGAGTCCGGCAAAACCATTTAACATTTTTGGATAAATTGAATTGATAAAAATTATAGTAAGGGATTTTCATTGCATCAGGCAAGATCTTATCAATAGGAAGATGTAAAGGAGTTTCTTTTCAAATAAAACTTGCATTAGCAGGTCAAATTCTTTTTGGTATAACTTTTATTAGTATGTTGGATAGTGTATTTTTATCACATCCACAACTTCCAGTAATTTTTTTTTTCAAGCGGCCAAGCCAGCCAAATATAGCATTCGTTCTTCTAAGTGAAAATTTAAGGAATCTCTTCGTGAAATAAATTGGTGTTTAAGAATAACAATCCATCACTTTTTATTGTTTAGTGAATAAATTGCAAATAAATGAGTTAATATTTTTCTTCTTGTCTCTGCCAAGTCCATGGGCTCCAATATTTAGTAGCTTTCCACAATTAGATTGTAGAAGTAGCTAATGTTACAGCCAAGAAGCCGACCAAAAAAATAAAATAAAAAATGCTTGGCACATAATCACAATATACATTAGAACGTGGATTGCCAATGTATATGTTGCATTATATGATTATATAATATGATTTTTAGGAAAAACGTATAGAAGGATAAAATAACAAACAAGAAAATAGCGTTTACATATAATAACTAGTGGAAAATAGTCGTTCAACATGAATCAAACAAGTGAAATTTTATTTTCCTAAAAATCATATTATAATGATTATAAGTAATTACACCGGCGTTGTAAATTTTTTTAACACAAGCAACATTGCACACCATTGATTGGAGAGAGCCGATAGTCATGACCCTTTAAATCAAGGATGGATTAAACTACGTACGAGAAATTTTATTTATACTCTGATGGTGTTTTTCCAGTGTCTTATACAAACTAGAAACACAATGATTCTAATCCGTGTAATGAAAGTATTTAATTGCATCTGCAACTCCCTATTGTTCAATGCCTTCTTGATGTTTTCCATCTTTTTGCCGTTATCTTCAAGTAGTACAAGAACCACTTACTCTTCTCGTCAATGAAAAAGTTACCTAGCACAACACCGATCAAAAAGCCAACTCCAGCGCCGATTAGTACAACTTTCCAGTCCAAGTCGAATAAAGACTTGTCGCCGTTTTCTTCCTTGAGCGGTGATGTTGGTAATGGTATGTCATCCCCACCCGTTGTGCATTTTTTTGGCAAAGGAGTTCCACATAA
The DNA here is from genome assembly GCA_017140395.1 of Eucalyptus lansdowneana. Taxonomy (NCBI): domain Eukaryota; kingdom Viridiplantae; phylum Streptophyta; class Magnoliopsida; order Myrtales; family Myrtaceae; genus Eucalyptus; species Eucalyptus lansdowneana. Next base: position 18,012,689 of record CM029487.1, on the reverse strand, counting down.
CCCCTCATTCATGGCAAATGAACTGGCCTCGAATGTGTTGAATTGACTCCCTCGTGGTATTGGTCCAAACAATTGATTATGAGAGACATCGAAAGATGAAAGAAATGTAAGCTGGGCAAGCTGTTGTGGGATCTCTCCTGAGAGTTTGTTTTGAGAAAGATCTAGAGATTCAAGCACTATCAAATTTCCTAAGGAAGGAGGAATGAAACAACTGAGAATGTTGTTTGAAAGGTTAAGCAAAACGAGTGACTTCAAATCTCCAATGAAATCAGATATGCATCCTTCAAATTTGCTGTTGGAGAGGTCAATTCCCTTAAAGGCATACGGAACCTTCAAGTATTCTCTCTCTATGCCTTTATTCATCAATTTCATTTCATAGTCCACAACTTTTTCATATGTATCCAAGGACAGAGGGAGCCTTTGAGAAGTATTCATGTATTCCAATTGGTCTTGATCGACAATCACTTTCATGGCATGGAAACTCTGCAATAACTTAGAAGGAAGTTCACCAGTGAAACCATTGTTGGAAAGGTCCATGATACGCAAATTGCTGAAGTTCAACTGGCTTCGATGTGTTTCTATTGGACCATAAAACTTATTGGATTTCAAGATAATAGCTCTCAGCTCTGTCAACTTCGATAGCCATGAAGGGAACCCATCATAAATTTGGTTGTAACCAAGGTTCAAATACTCTAGCATTGGACAATTTACCAAAGATCTTGGGATAGGCCCTTGCAATTGATTATTTGTGAGGTCAATAATCTTCAACGCACAAACTTTTGGGTAAGCATTAGGAATCATGCCTTCAAGTTTATTTCTCCCAAGATTCAAAATTGTCAAAGAATCAATATTTCCCAGACATGAATGAATTGTGCCATTCAGGCTATTGAAGGACAAGTCAAGAATGACAAGGGATCTTGCTCTACAAATTGATTGAATTTCTCCGAAGAGGTTGTTGTTGGAGATATTGTAATATATTACTAACGGAGGCGGACTAGGAAGTGTTGTTTTGAGCAAGTTAGAACTAATGTCAAGATAGGTCAACATGGGCAATGCTAGATTGATCTGCTTGTTCAAAAAGCTAGTGAGTAGATTGTGAGAAAGATCCATATATGTTAACCGGGGCATTGGTAGATTGATGTGGCTGCTCCCAAAGTCAGTCAGAAAATTGTGAGAAAGATCCATATTCATCAATGTTTCTTTACTACCATTCCACATCCATGTAGGAACACTCCCTCTGATTTTATTGTTCGACAGATCTACCCACTCCAATCCATTTAGGTAGCCTAAAAACCTTGGGAACTCGTGCAAGTTTGCATGAAACTAAACTTAAGGTGGAAAGTTTTGGAAGAGTAGCATTAATCTCGGTCTTGCTAACAAAAGATATGTTGTTGAAGTCCAAAAGTAATGTTGTCAAGTTCTCAAGCTTGTGTAAATCCACGTGCCACTCAAATTATTGTGTTGAAGTGCCAAATATTCAAGATCCTTGAGTTCCCATAAGGAGTTTGGAATTTCACCTCGCCAATTGTTGAATGAAAGGTCAAGCACAACCAACCGTGTCAGGTTCTCAAATGATAATGGAAGTGCACCACTTAGCTGATTAACTGCCAAATGTAGAGAGGCAAGACTTGTTAGTATGGCTAGTGATCGAATCATGTCATTTCCAATTTCCCTTTAAAAAAAAAAAAAACATTGCTAGTTGAATATTACCTGAAAGGTTCAAATAGTTGAGTTTTGGCAAGTCGACAAGCCAACGTGAAAAACCACTTGTGAAATTATTTTTAGAGAGATCTAGATATGATAGCTGGGTAAGATTAGCGAAGGAAGCGGGGATTTGACCCATGAATTTACTACCATGTAGATCTAAATAAGCAAGCTGAGAAAGGTTACTAAGTGAAGAGGGAAGTGAACTCGAGAAAATCGTGCCCCCAAGAGACAATGATTTCAGGGGATTACCCCATTGTTGTTCTGGAATAAAACCAGAAAGGTTGTCATTGTAACTAATGTCAAGGACTTCCAGTTTTGGTAATTGAAAGATGCTTACTGGAAATTCTCCATGCAATCCACATTTTCGAAGTACAAGCGATTTCCAAGAAGAGAAGTTTGCAAGTATACGGGGGAATGGTGATGGCATGCTTATAATAGAGAGATCAAGTTCTTTAAGCAGAGTTAAGTTCTGAACAAAGCTCTCTACATTGGGCATCTCAAGAGATGCCCACTTAGAAGACAAGTCAAGAGAAGTTAATCTTGAGAGTTGTGAGATGTCTGAGGGAACTTTCCCAGAAAATTCTGAACCAGAGAGATTAAGGTACTGTAACTTGGAAAGATTGCCGAAACCATATGGGATCGAGGAAGATTTGAAGTCGTTGAAAGCGAGATTGAGTGATTCCAAGTGAAGTAGGTGAAAGAGGCTGGTGTTGGAAGTAATGGTACCAAAGAGACAATTGTTACTAAGATCAAGGCCTGTTACGTGACCATTGGCCTCATTGCATTTGACCCCATCCCATGAGTAGCAATCTCCATGTCCATCTGGTGACCATGATTCAACCTTTGGATAAACACAACGAAATTCTGCTGTGGTGATTTGAAAACTTCGCTTGAATTCCATCAAGGCGGAGCTCTCATTCGGATGGCATAGTGGCTTAGCAAGTGAAGTATGGATCATAAGGAGAAGGACGATCTAAGAAAGAAGCGAATAGAGTAAGGATGCCATGACTTTTGTTCGTTGCTAGAGCTGGTTAATACGTGCTAGGTAAAGTGCCATTGAGAAGCTTTTATATATAGCAATGGCCGGTCGCTTCGATGGAAGTTCGCGCTACTTACATCATAAGCCATGTGTGAAAAGAGGCATTGGGATGTAGACCATCAAGTAAATGTCTGTCTTTGATATCATTCGCGTATCTGAAAATAGCGTGATCGACACATGGATCTTGAAAAAGCGTATGTTTTAACATAATATTGTGCAGATCACACATTATCGACATTATTATTCAGTACAGTACTTATATTTTCTCTGTCTATTTTTATTTTATTTTTAGTTCGGGCACTTGTACTTGCTACACAGAAGCAACTGGTTTAGATGGCTTAACATTTTTCTCCTCTACTTGTGGTCTTGAGTATCAAGTCTTGCTGGGGGCACTTTATAAGTAAAATCCTATATGCATTATGTCGATATGTAGGAGCACTCTCTTAATATCGCCCAGGAAGGTGAACTAATTGAGTTGCATGAAAGCTGGCCCGATACCACTTTATTGCTAAATTCCAAAAACTATTGTTACATAAAAGTGATTAGCTTATATTAATATATTTTTTGATGAAGCATCCATTTTATTTGGTTGGATTGAAATTCAATTCATTTTACTTGTCTGGACTAGAATATTCTCACATCAAAACTAACATTTCCATGATAATGGTCCGCTGATGCTTAAAAAGGAAAAAAAAAAAAAAAAAAAAAAAAGAGAGTTTCTGAGAGATTTATGCTTTTCTGCAATTGATGGTAATCATCTATACTTTGTCATTAATTTTATATAATACGATGTAATGATATATAAAATATGAAAATATATTCAGTCGACAATTACGGTCTTTTATTTTTGTGATCCTAGGACTGAGAATGCTCCTAGGAACCGTGGAATCACTCCTGTTCGTGAATCTAAATGATGGCCCAAAGTCTTGATATGTCATGTAATTTCCTGTGATAGGGAGAAGATTGCTTGCCCAACTGCAGACTTCAGAGTCTGTCCCACTTTCTTTTCTAAATAATACAGATTTATCAACCGTAGCTCAAACACCTCGTTAAGTGCATTGACCATTAAGAGGCACGCTTCTGATCATAGTCAAATTCATGATTATGCATTTTCCATGTTGTCAAAGTTGAAGTGGCCGCCATCTCAGATTTTCAACTTAGTGGAAGACTTGGAAGACTTCTTTCGAGTCAAGGATTGGTTCGCGTCTTTTGCTGAACGTGGACTTAATGATGAAACGCAATATCGACTTCACTTGCACGGCGTGCATTTTCATCATAGGTATACCAGTGCCTCAAATTTTCCATACTACTTTAATGATTATTCCATTTATTGCTTATAATATCATTAATGATTGAGATACACCTTTTATTTTCTTAACCTACGATGGTTTCTTGTGGGAAGGAATGGATGCAATTCAAAAAATTTAATCACCTGCTTTACGTAGAGTATAAACAAATACCAAGTACCAAGGCATGATCCAATGAATTTTAACTCAGCAGTTATAGAATGAATATCATCTTCAAGTCACCCGCTTGGGTTTTGACTCGTCTCTTGAGTTGATCTGTACATGAGAATTTCATATGTCTGCAATTTACCTATCTAAGATGGGATATGTTGTGGTGGAAAAAGGGAGTACTAAGGCAATTGGCAAGTAAGCACAAGTTTGTTCACTTTGCTCTCTAAGTATTCTGAAGCACACTATTGTGCTATGCTTGAAATGACCGATGACAGTTTTTTATCTGAGTTGCATGTTAATCTCAAAATTTTAATAAATGGTCAACAATACAGATCTGTCTCAAGGATCAGTTGTTGTTGAACTTCTTTCTATAATACATAATCTGAATTTTTTATGCCATCCACGATCATATTTGTCATGATCTCACCTTCCAAACGCTGGATTTCCATCTCCTTATTAAGTAATTTTTTGGAGTACATTAAATTGCGTACATATTTATTTTTTGCGCTCTTACTTACATCATGGTTTGTCGACAACTTAATATGGCCTGTGCATCGTTAGGTTCTCAGATGTTTTCAAATCCTGGTTAACCGGCAGTATTAGAGCTGCACACTGGTAATAGGAAACAGTTATTGGGGGTGGTTACTCATTTTTCAACCTCCTTAATATCCATGAGTTTCATCTTCGTTGAAGCACGCTTGTTTGTTTGTGGCATAAGTGTCTGTTACTGGTTGGCTTGCTAAACGATATGGGAAAAGGCTGGGCCTGATTGTGATTTATGTTTATCGGCAGTGTGTAAAAGCCATTTTTTGTCACCTTGGCATTTAGGATTTTGCTTCTAATATAATTGCAGGATCTTGTTCAATATTGTACTCAGCAGAAAACAGAGAAACGTTTGCTCAGCAAATGTAAAATGGGAGGGGAATAGTGGAATGTAGGTAGTGAAGGGGCAGTTAAAGCAAGAGTCAATTCAAAATGTTGCTGCCGATCTCCTAATCATTCTAAATCTGTAACGCAATATGTGTTTTTTGAGTCTCTCTTTATTGTCTTAGCTAAATTTTTTATGTAACTAGACGAGGACGGAAGAATAACAGAACTAGTTTAGAGTCCTTTTATTGCACAACATGTGGAGAGTGAAGCTGCAATTTGATTTCTTATTACAGATTAGGCTCCTAGTAAATGTGGTATTTCACATTCTTAAATAGTTTACCGTTCTCATTGTTGGAAGTCTAGTTTGTGTGTGGCACCCCTCGACACAGCTCCCGATCTGCTAGGGTCGCCACAGCCTACTCACCTATCACTTGTCCTGATAACATTCCACTCTGATACCATTTCAATTGCAGTGGGTCCATAAAACCTGGGGGTTCGCATCTTTTAGATCGGTCCCAGCGTAGCTCATATAACGGAAGCATACTTATCATCTCTCTAACCCATACACAAACTAAATAATACGATGCAATACACACCAACTACAACCTTTCATATATATATGCATTTTAGAACCAAATCACTTTTATTTACATACTAAGATGGATTTCACAAGTCGGTACAACAAAAGGGCCAAGACTTTAAGTAAGCTCGGCTAAACCCAAAAAGAAACCCGACTATACATCAAACGTGAACATCTATCCATTAGCTAGTGTCGGCCATCCCAAAAAGTGTCAACCTCTACCAGTCACATGCTCCTATCACACCCATCCTGGTGCATCGGTTGGCAGCGGCGACAGCATCCCCATCATCCTCCCATCTCGGCGAACATGGACAGACAAAAACTCTTGTACAATGGGACCATCAGGTAAGCCCACATTGTACATGACCAAAACACGGACTCGGATGAATACCAAACCATGAACACCGACGCAAGGGTGCTCCGTGCACTCGACCTCTACATCAGACGGTAATCCATAAAACGTACCATGTGTGATGGGTGATATAGGCATCTCTCAATCTGAAATGTTAGTCCCCAAAGGGGTGAGTACAATCACTTAGCAGTAAAGATCCACCAAACTACACAATGCAACAAGCAAGGCAATCAAGATAACACGAGTAAAGCACATATCATCCATGCTATTAAGCGTACATCACCATGCAGTCGTACATATATCACCATGCGGTCATGCATATCTTGCCATGCCATCGTGCATATACCACCATGCAGTCATGCATACCTCACCATGCAACGTGCATATACCACCATGCAGTCATGCATACCTCACCATGCCACATGCATATACCACCATGCACTTATACATATATCATCAAGCAGCCATGCATATATTACCATGCAACGTGCATATATCACCATGCACTTCATGCTTGCACTCCCATGAGGTTCATCCGATGCCGTATGCACACATCCATGCGCATAATTCAATTTTCAATTTTTATCTTTCAATTAGATCACATCATTTTTCTTCCCAGGGACCAATGTTTGCATCCCATAATTTATCGCTCGCATCCAACCTGGCATCACGAGGAGCCTCCGGCACACACCTCCGAGCATCCGGCACACATTTCCGGGCATCTTGTACCCCAACTGGCATCACGAGGAATCCCCTCGGCACACACCTCCAGGGCTTCCGACATACACCTCCGGGCATCCCAACACTCCTGGGGCATTCGGCACACACACTCCGGGCATCCGGCACCCACACTCCGGGCATCCCGACACTCCCGGGGCATCGTCGGCTCACACCTCCGACGGTATCATCATTTTCATAATTTATATTCACATATGTATCTCAATTTCACCATATATGCAGCATAATCAACCACTCAAGACATTATATCACATGGAGCAAATTCACTTATTTTTGAAAATGCAGCAAATTTTCGGATAAAAAAAGATTGCACTCCTTTGGTCATAATTCTTGAAAAATTTGTAAACAGCCTTAATAAATTCTAAAAATTCAACATGTTATATACAAGATCTAGAGGAAAATATTTCGTGAAGAACATCATATCAAAAGAACATTATACAATTCAGTACAGTCCACGCATCACAGTCTTTATAATTTCGGGATATTGCCATATGCAGTTTCATTCACAAATTCAATAAAAATCCTAAATCAGCTCCAAAAATTCTGAAATTTTTATATGTTATAGAAAAATTCCAGAAGTAAATATTTCATGGAAAACTCGAAATCTAATTCGTGATAATTTAAGAACTATAACAACCATAACCGTCCATAATCCTCGGCACTGAATTCCAGATCTAACCGTTTCGGATAAAGATTGTTTCATCAACCTAAACTCATTCATTTCCTCTAAAAATTTAGTATGTTACTCCTTAACATGTCATATTCAACTTTCATTCATAACACAAGATCAAATTCGGACTGGATAATTTTATAAAATTAACAGACTCGCACTAGGTCAGCATAACGATTTCCAGATCTGACTTCTTCAAAGAAAAATAGTTTCACCGGTCTATACTTGTTCATTTCTTCTGAAATTTTGATATGTTACTCTCCAAGAAGTCCTCTACAACTTTCATCAAGAAGTCGAAGTCAGATTCCCACCAGAACATCACATGCAACCCACGAAATCATCAAAGATCGGACTGTTTTTCCAGAAACAGAACACTAGGCTAGAACACAACTCTTATAGCTTCGAAATTTCACACTTCATCCACATCCGAAATTTACCATTCATCACACACATAACACAGCAAGCAAAGGGTAGATCAATGGACTCTACTTGCCTCTAATCCGAGCAAAACAAAGCAAGCAAGAATGGCGGGGCAAGGCGGGACTCGGCGGCTCAACGGCGGCGACGAATGGCAGCGAACGGCCTCCATCTTCCTCTTCTTCTCTCGCACGCTCGCTCTCCTTGTCTCAATTTCACTCTCTCTCTCTCGGTAACCCTCTCTCTCAATCCGCCCACTCTCCCTCTCTTTCTTTCCCCTTCATCATTTGCAATCATTGGGTTTTGCATGGCTAATGCCACTTGGCTCTAAGGGAAAAACACTTGGCATTTTTCCCATGCACATGATGGGCTAGAAGATGGGCCGGGCCTCCTCCCTCCTTTGGTCAATGGCAGCTCCTTTCCTTTGGGCTTCGCGGGCCAGGCCTAAATGGCCGAATGGTGGGGCCTTGTGGGCTGGTCTTAGCCTAAGAATTTTGGCCCACTTCCTCTTTTAATAGTCTATTCTAAACCCCCACTCATAAAATACCTAATTGAAATTTATATAACCATAAAACTTGCAACTTAAATTAATAAATTCCAACCTATAAATCACATAGCCAAGAATAGAATTTTCTTTCCTATCAAAAAAATTATCCATTAAAAAGCTTGCCCTTAATCTTATTGCAAATCATGGATCAAAGCACATCTAAAGATTGACACAAAATTCTAGGATGCCACATTGTATGAGTTTTGGCAGTATGTATGTACAACTAATACTTTCTATTACTTAACTCATTTTGTGATTGTTGATTTTATGATATCTCTTGGGCTGCGTATGGCGTCGGGATAAAATTCAGGATATGATATGATTTATCCTATCCTATGTTTGGTACTCGCTCGGGATAGGATAAAGTCGAATATAAGAGGGATATAGACGGGATAAATTTATCCCATGGGGGGAGGTGTAATCAAGGTGGATAGGATTTTTAATGTCCATAATAGGAAAGTTATTTTTCTCGAATAACAAATTTATTAAATTAACAAAATTGAAATTATATTTCATAATATTTGAATTCTAAATTAAGAAATTAAAAATTAAAAATTAAAAATATATAAATTTATTTTTAATTAATCTTATTTTAATTTATATATTCAACTTTAATTCTATCTTATAATAAACATTCAATCTATAAATTAAATATTTATATTTATAATATATTTTAGGTATGTTAGTACAATTTACTATTTGATAAAATTTTGTTAAAGAATGATGAAAGGGGAAAAAAGAAATAATAAAGAAAATAATATAAAAAAGAGGAAAAATAAAATAAAAATAAATTAAGGTATAGTGTTACAAGAGATTTTCACCATCTTTGTTTATGAACATTTAGGTTCATTTATAATAATATGCCATTTATATAAAAAAAAATGTACATGATATGATGTGAATATATCTGACTTTAATTTTGTGATTCATCAAACAATGAATAAGATATAAAAAAATCCCAGGATTTCATATCCTATTCTATCCAGTCCTATCCTAATTAGAAATCCGGACGACTAAACGTAGCTTTGCTATTTGGGGCCATGTTAGTCGTATCACATTAATTTGTTAATTTTTCTTTTGAAACAAGGGGAGTCCATATCAAAGAAATTCATACAATTGAAACACTAACCTTTCAATGTATGTTATGCCATATGGGATATGAATTGTATATAGAAGTTACCTCAAAATAAGAAAATTATTTCACCTTCGAAAATTATGTATTTGGGTGCTTGCTTTTGAGTTATGTCCGGTCAAAGAAAAACTTAGTTCTGTTTTTGCTATGATTTCTTTCTGTCTAATATCTCTCAACAATGCTACCAAAAGTTTGAAGGATAACAAGTTTTTACCCTCTTCCTAGACCTCAATTTAGTATTGCAGTCTTGAATAAGACGAACAAACTCAAGATTTTTCCATAAAATCTATGTCCGTATTTTCCTTTTTACTCTTATTTTCCTCGTTAACCCATCATAAACCCGTATCTTCTCATTAGGTGGTCTACGGTCATCGTTCCACATATCATAACAGTCTCAATCTCAAACTCCATTTACATCACCATAGCTGTTTCTTGAATCCACTTATTACTAATTTTGTCTTTTCTGAAATCCCTACATGGAACTTAACATTTTCTTCCCAAACATCATGTGCACATGTTGGTACTTCACCTACCTTGTTATCATTGCATGCATTGTGTCATTCATGTAGGTGAGATGTTCATCATCAATTGCAAAATGAGGATTTCAATAAGTTGGAATTGCTCGGTTTCGTTACTTTTGGATATCACTGATTGTCACAGTTCCTAAGAATGTTTAGCTTTACGAAGTTTATATTCAAAGCACAACATCTCCCCAACTCAACTAGGAACCCTTATAACAGAATAAAAGCTTCAACTTTACTCTATGTTGGGATTCCATCTATAAACATCAGATATATCCTAACTATATATTTTCCTCTTTAAAGTAGAAGAGATCCATGGTCCAAATCTTGACCCTTAAGATAAAGTGAGGAAAAAGTTAACTTGTATGAAGGTCACTGGCCCTTTTCCTGTTAGTAAGATCATCTTAAAAAATGTTACTTGACAACAGAGCCCTCGATCTTGATAAGCTCGTCCATTATCAAAGTCAACAGATATGAACCCTAAAGTCAAATCTTGATGTACCCTATTGGTAAGTGCTGTTAGCGATTAATCTATTGACTTTTTTTTTTCCTCTCTCAAGTTTGATCCTCTTTCTTCCGTGTGAAGATGTGAAAAGAATATAACATGATCGGAATTAATGGTCAAGCTCAGCGAGAGAATTCGAGCTCCAATTTTCACTCTATTTGCTCAATTTTTCTTTCAACATATTCATCTTGCTTCATTCTCTAGTAGGCCTTTAAATATCTTCCGTTATTCTAGACCTTCTATTCATCTTCTTTCTTTTTTCCTTCCGTGTTGATTCATCTAATTCTATGGTTAGCACTCACAAAATTTAACTATAATTAAGGCTCCATTTTTTTTTTGGCAAAAAATTAATGATTTGGAAAAGGATTTTCTTAAACATAATTACTTGTATCGCTTAAAATAATTAGTCAATGAAAACTATTTTCATTACCTATAACAATTTAAATCTAAACATTTTCGTGAATAATAAAAATATTTTTTTATTTGTTTTTATTAGCGATACAAGTGATCATTTTTTAGAAAATAATTTTCAAACTAATCATTTTCCACAAAACAAGCACTCTCGAGCTCTATCAATCTTTTTATTCCCTTTATCGTTTCCTCATTATTTCAAATTCCTGTAAAGTGATCACCACATGAAAACTACTACGGGACTTAATTCCACACAGATTTTGCGCAATTAAGAGTACGCGTTCTTTTAACTATTTTTGTTCTTCTTCTTGCTGTTAATTTCTGTATATACAACTATAAAGTTGTATAACAAATTTGCTGTACTTTTCGTTAATGTGTTTGGATCACAATCTGTCATGTATTGACTGTCTGATAGCTTTTGCTGATAAGATATATCCACATCTCGGGTCCATCTCAACCTTAAAAGCTTTGTCTTTTTTTTTTTTTCCTTTTAAGGTAAGTCATGGTTAAACATAACCATGTCGTGCCAAATGGGCACTTCAGAAAGCACTGGCAAAATTACGTCGAGACCTGGTTTAACCAGCCTGCGAGAAAGGCTAGAAGACGCCTTAGGTTATTCAACTACTTACCTAGCTATCGAAGCGAAATCATTGGTTGCCATTCTTATTATCAGAGCATTCTGATGCTCTTTATTTTGTGCCCAGCTCGGCAAAAGAATGCTGTGAAGATTTTCCCACGGCCAACAGCAGGTCCCCTCAGACCACCAGCATTATTTTCACCACATGTTTGCATATGAAGCATTGTTAATGCCCGTGTTGTTTTACTGGTATATTACTCCTAGCTGTGGTCAAAGTCACATTCGGCTATTGGAGTGGCAGGTTCCACGTAGACTTGCGTCCTTCGCTTCATTTAGCTCTTTAAATGGAACGTGGCACTTTTTTTAAAGCCTTTTCATTGTTTCATCCAGATCCTGTCTGTTAAGTTGGCATGTTTTCATTTTTACTAAACATGCTTTTTCACAAAGGTTTGGAATTACTATAGCTATTATTTTTATGATAACGAAAACGTCTTCCCTGATTGCTCTTTCCTTCAAGGATATCCTTTTACAGTTGTCAGCATCCGGTGCAAGCCTCGTGCTTAACTTGCATTTTGCACGTCTCAGGCAGCAGGTGTCCCAAAAAAATTAGCTCCAACGATTGGAATTGCAGTTGATCATTGTCGCAAGAATCAGTCACTGGAAGGTCTACATGCTAATGTGCAGAGGCTGAAGACATACAAGGCGAAGCTAGTTGTCTTCCCGAGATGAGCATGGAAATTCAAGGTAAATTGACTCTTACAAAATTCATATCAATATTGTGCGATCCTTGTTCTTGTTGAAAGCATCTCATCTTCCTTCTCCATGCAGGCTGGTGATTCTACTCCAGAAGAGCTTGCAAATGCAACTCAAGTCCAAGGAACTTACCTGCCCATTGTAAGAGAGAAGCCAGCGGTGGAACTTGTGGAGGTCACAGATGAGATGAAATCATCCAACGCATATGCCAAGCTTCGAGTAGAGCGCATGAACAAACGTCACATGGGTGCGAGGATGAAAAAGGCCGCTGAGGCCGAGAAGGAAAGATAAGTAGTAAGGCCGGTTCAATTTTTGGTTAAAAGCATGTTTTTAATGAGTATTTAGCGCAGTCAATTTTCAGACGACCTTGGTTTTTGAGAGTTCCATCTGTATTTTGACATTCTTTTTTTTTTTTTTCGTGAGTTCGAATTATTCTTTTCTTTTGACGTCTCTCGCCATGCAGATGTTAGACTGCTGTTGGAAATGGAATTTGTGGAAATTTTTTAGTGAGGCTTATCACATTGATAGTGTCGAAGACTGTAGTATAATTTAGCTATGTTTCGGGTGTGCATTTCCACTGCATCCATTACGAACATATCGTAATGTTAATATTACCAAAGCACAATTAATGACTATTGACGAGTGCCTCAGGGGTACTCTAACCCTTTTCAAACGAAAATCTCCCAAAGATATTTGGGTAGATCAACATCAAAGACATATTAGTGATTTGAAGAAAAACAATTCTTTCTATTAATTTGCTGATGGATTTTACTAATTAAATCTGGATTTTGGGAATTGGAGGCTGAGGCCCATCAGTGTTGTTCGTTCTTTTGTTAAAAGTCATGACTGGCAATGCACTGGCGGCCAGTGAAAATATCTATTCAAGTAAGTCAAAGCGTTAATGGAAATCAACTATCATAGAAGCGGTTTTATTGCGGGCCGATCAAAATTGAATTTTGTGGGACTTTGATGTTACATCTAACAAGAAAACTAGCAAGTTGCCCCACTAATTTATTGCGGTTTGTCTTCATCTGTTCTTATTGTTTAAGACTTGGTCCTTGTTTAAGACTTGGATGTTGGTGTTAAATTGATTTGGCTAAGGACAATCCATAAGAGCAATTTTTTATTTTTTTACATGGTCGGCTATAACACTTCCTTTAGGTGTGCAACCATTCATGATAACATCATCTAAGAGCCATGTGACTCAGATATGGTTCATGACATAAATAAATGATAAATGTGAATTATGCAAGTAGTATTTTTATTTTGGAATTGGGGTCAACATCTTATTTTCAATGCGGCAAAGAACTGAGTAGGGTAGTTAAAGTTCAGGTGTCAACAAAATATATAAAAGCTTTCTGTGACTGAGTGGATATATTTTTAGCCCTAACTTGAGAGGTATCTATGGACTCAACCAATTATTTATGTTTGCATTCATTTCCACACTTTCAAAGTTTCTTTATTGGTCTATGCACTAATGACTTGAAGCTTGACTCAAGCAAAAGAGTATGATTACTTCCGACTTAAAAAGAGGGGAGAGAACAGTTTTTAGATCTTTTTAATAAGAACGGTGAAAAAATAAGTAAAAAGAGGAGAGACAAAAGGTACTAGTCATACTGATTTATGACATGAGTGAGATAGATCGAATATGAACTCACAAAATATATTTAGAAGTAGGAATTACTAAGGAAATAGGCAATGATCTATAAGATTTTAGAAAAGACCTTTGCTTTCAAATTTTGTTTTTTGAAATTTAAGTATTATTTAATGACAAGAGTGAGATAGATTGAATCTAAACTCACAAACTTGGAATTAAGAACATTACAAGTGTCATAATTTTTGTACTATTTTCACTTGAGTCCACTAACGTTTTATTTTCAGTGTCATTATTTCTAAAAAAACATTCACTTTAAGTGCCATAACTTTCAATCGATCACTTGCCAAAACTTTTAAAAACGTTTACCCAATTGTCAAAAATCCGAAATGGCATGACACTTCGTAAACGTTTTAAAAAAATTATGACATTCAAGTGATCAATTAAAAAGTTATATAATATTCAAGTGATTAGAAAAAAAAAGTAACCGCACACAAGTAAGTACCGTACTAAAATTATGGCACTCAAGTGATAAAAAAATTAAAATGACACTCACGTGAGCACCGTATGAAAATTATAGCATTTGTAGTGTCCTTAATTTAGTGAATTACACCATACAGCATCAATGAAAAGTGACCCAGACCGGAGCTGAACGGCCTCTGCAAATCCCAAAGCAAGAGAAATTCAAGAGGCGAGAAATGACACGGACAGGAAAGGAGACAGAGATTCGGAGAAATCGCATCATGCAAGCGGGAGCTAAGAGCATTGCCGGACACCAGGATTGAACCGCCGGAGCTGGAAGCTGCCATCGCCGAGAGAGACGGATAAGATCGAACAGGAGAAGAGAAGGTGGGGGTAATTGAAGGAGCAGAAGAGAAGGTGTGCGCTCAGCTCAGTTGAACTTCCAGACAGGTTAGAATTCTGCTGGAAACTCGACCCGCATTTTTCCCTTTTTAAGAGAAAATACACGCCATCACGAGCCACGAGCACGCTGAGCAAGCGACGCCAAGACGAAGGTCGACGTGCTTTCTTGGGCGAGGGGAGGGGCTGGAATCCGGAGAGAAATGGGCCCGCTACGTAATGGGCCTTCAGCCCACGATTGGGCCGCCTAATCGAATCCCAGGCCCGGTCTCGTAATGGGAAACTGGCAATCGTCCCTTTACATCTGTCGGCGGGGGTGCCCAAATGAAAAAAAAAACTGGAATTGATCGATTTTATTTATTATGATGTGGCTAAAACTAAGTCAAGGAACGACTTGGAAGATAAAGGGTGTTCGGCGTTTATAAGCATGCGAAACAACAGTCACATGTACTCGTAAATATATGGTGATGGACTGCCATAGAAAGTATTTGAGAGTTGAGATTGCTGTACTTTAGCTTTTCCCGAGATATTTGTTTAGTTGATTTACTCGTGTGTCAAATTATGGGTGGATAAATTAATTATATTTACAAAAAAGAAACAATAGTCAAATATATTTTACATTTGATGATTAATCGGCCCCTTAATGAGGAGTCAATGCTTTACAAGATAATTAGTGACCGAAGTAGGAAACGCAGGAGGAAAACGATCATAGTGCAAAACAGGGAGAATAATGAGGGGGCCATATTTTTGTTTTGTTCTTCTGCTTTATGGTAGATTTCGTTTTCAATGGAGAAGCTTTTGTAGGCAACGATAAGCAATCCGAGCGTTGAAATTTCATTCTGTTTGGGCGATTCATGCACTAGACACATCTGAAAAGACAATGGCACTAAATTTTGTCTATAGACTCGTGCTTTGCATGGCCAAAGTCTTGAGATGTGGATTGATATTGAAATCATTATTCTAGAAGTAATATTTGATCTGTTGATATGACGGAATGGTGAAACTAAATCATTTGTGTTCACACAATGTTGTCCAACCCACGTTTAGATAATACAAGAATAACCTAACGTTCTCATGCCGTGACTAATGGTTTGGGTGCAATCATGATTGCATAATTGGTCCATTAAAATGGCATCTCATTTATTTTCCCACATATAGGCCAAAATTGAAAGACCCACAAAAAGACTTTTGCCACTTTGAATTGACAAACAAGGGTCATTCTATATTTTTTTTTTGAAAAAGCTAATGTTTTAACATATGATTGTACTGCTTTACCAAAAAAAAAAACATATGATTGTACTTGATCATGCACAATCCATAAAATTATTGGATACAATATGTATTTGATCTTTGTCTTATCTCTATTTAGTTGGTTCAGATGGCCAGAAATTTTCTACTTTTTTTGTAGACTTGGGCTTTTACTTGGGAAAATTACCAAAAAAGTCATAAACCTATTGCAATGGTGTCAATTTAGTCATAAACTTATTTTTTTTTTTTTACGAATTAAGTCCTAAACCCTTTACAATTATTCTCGATCAGTCCATCCGGCTAAAATTGGCCAGCCGGCACCGACATGGCGTCGGCCGGCGCCGATGAACTTTTTTTAATAATATTTTTTTTTTGAAATATTTTATTAATTTTTTTCCCTTCTCCCTCCTCCCTCCTCCCACCTCCCTCCTCCCACCTCTTTCCTTTATCTCTATTTAGTTGGTTAGATGGCTAGAAATTTTCTACTTTCCTTGTAGACTTGGGCTTAAACCTTATTGGGAGCACTCTGGAAATAAAATCCCAATTCCATCCAAGTCTATATGATGTAATGCACCCTTAAGATCTCCCAACAAAATGAACTAATTGAAGTGCACGAAAGCGCTCTGGATACCACTTCACTGCTAAATTACAAAAAAGGAAAGTTACGTAGGAGTGATTGTTATGGGTTTTGTTGGTAGAACTCAAAAGTCAAGTTGCAAAGCCGAAACTTACATTAGGAGGCGTGGTACAAAAGAATTGCTATACCTTTTTTTTTTTAAACTTTTCTTTTTAACCAATAGATATACATAAACAAGTAGGGTACTGGCAATTTTGTACAAGATTACATTGAGAAGATGTGTGTGACGTGCAAATTGATGCAGCCGCCCCAAATTCTCAACTAGAGGAAGACTTGGAAGATGACTTTCGAGTCAAGGCGTGGTTGGTGACTTACGCTGAATGCGAAGTCGATGAAATACAAACATCCACTTCACCTACACGGCAAGGATTTTGATCATAGGCATGACAAGTGCCTCAAATTCTCCGTCATAATTCTATGAGTATTGCTCTAATTGCTTATGTTATCGTTGACGGTTGACGATACTCCTCTTATTTTCTTAGCCTTTGTTAAGGGGGAGGATTTGATGCAACTAAAGAGGTTGAATCACATAATTTACACATAGCATAAACAAATACCAAGTATCGAGGCATGACCCAAGAGTTTAACTCGACGGTTCAAGAATAACAATCGGAATACATAATTCCATTTTAGGGTCATCCACCTTGGTATTTGACTCAATTTGTCCATACACGAGAATTTCTCGAGTTTGCAATTCACCTATCTAAGGTGGACTTCATTGTCGTGGAAAAAGGGAGTACCACTAGTTCATTCACTTTGCTCTGTAAGAATAAATGACTTGGACTAAGACCAAATTGAAAGACTAACTACTCGTTCTAATCGTCTTAGTCCTCTTCGAATGGGCTTTTACTACTTAATAGGCACAAGTGTTGTCACAAGCCTGGTTGGGTGGTCACTTTGGCCCCACTTTTTTTTGTCGGTCCTACTCTACTCCTACACCAACTCTCACTCTCAGACTTTTGCCTTGCCTCTTTGCACGGCGTGGGAGTCGAAACCCACACTTGAAACTAAATCTTCCTCACCCCAACCTTCCCTGAAATTGTGGGGATTCGAACCCCCCACCTCCCTTCCATTTTGGAAGGGTGGCCACTAGGCTTTGGCCCCACTTGGAATGGAACAATATTCCTATCTTCCATATGTAACTTGATTTGTTTTGTTTAATGTAATTCTGTTATTCTCCACCTCCATCCTTGTCCCACCTTGCGAAGTGCGGGGCAAGGTTGGCTATTAGAACAATGAGGAAAAGGATTATATTTTTGCCGGTTCATTTAATAAGAACAACGAATACATATGGCAAACGAGGAGAGATACATTTGTAATTTACTAAGTTGGTACCAATCAATGACATTAGTGATAGATTGAAAATGATTCACAAACTTGTAATTAGAAGTAGGAATTACTAAGGAAAAGTCAATGATTTATAAGAATTTAGAAATGACCTTTGCGTTTTTTAAATATAACAATTATTTAATACTGAACAGTGAATTTTTAAAAAAAAACCTACATATACAAAATTTTAACTTCATTTCAAATCACTGAAAAGTTTTTTTTTTTTTATAGAATTTTGTGATGTCGAAACACATTTTTACCAAATTATCAATTATGAGAAAAAAAAAAGTCCATATGACTCAACATGTCACAAAGATATAGAATAATCTGTTATGCGTATGAAATGGAAAGTCCAAACATGACATGCTAAGTTGGTGTTATGAAAGGTTTGATGATTTCTTTGAAAAAATTGTTATGCTATTGCAGGTTGATTTTCAGTATAGAGCGGAATAAAATCTGCTCTTTCCTATTCGTATTTAAGTTTGATAAATCCATTGCTTATCAAGTAAGGGTGATCCTCCATGACCTATTGATTCATAAAGAGCATGTCACGGGCTTCTCCATGCTTAATAAAGGGCGTGTCTTAGAACACAATTAATGAAATTGTAAAGTTATAGGCTAGCCCGTCCACGTGAAACTTTGGCTAGGAAGCGTCGGATCCACGTTGTACCAGGGAAAAAAAGAAAGGAAGAAGAAAAAAAGGTGGATTTAAAAAACTTGCCTGGAATTCCAAGATGAGCTGTGTGAACATCCGTCCACTATCTCTTGAGGGGAAAATTTCGCCCTTGATTTTCGTGCTTTCATTGGTTAAGGTCTTTTCAACTTTCAATTTATCTAATCAAATCTAGCCCGTAGAACTGATTCTAATAAATTTAAATTGACGTGTCTGTCGGACCGTTTTAGAGTACGAAGTGGGAAAGACAAACTTGCTTTTGTGGACTAGTGTCAAAAAGCGTTTCCTCAAATGAATATATAGGTTGAGTATAATAATTCAGTCCACACCAAGCTTCTATGAAGTGCCAAAATGCGCGTCCTTATTTTCAACCTTCAAAAGACACAAATTTTGATAAGTTCAAACATAATATTTTTTTCTTTTATAGTCAAGTCCATATTCTTAGAATTTATCTAATCAAGTCTTTAAATTTGCACAATTTTTCTAATCAACCATGCCAATGTTCGAGCACACAAGTCAATACCAAAATATGAGTCCTTAAAGAATATTAAGTTTGAGTGTAATTATTTAATCCACAGGCGAAACTACATCAAATACCAAAACGCGTTTCCTCCGCCTTATTCAAAAGACACTTTTTTTTTTTTGGTCGTCATTCAAAAGACACTTTAAAAAATCAAAAGAAAGTTTTGTCTAGGAAGCTTTTTCTTCTCCCGTCGTACAAGGGGTAAAAAGAGATGGATAAAAAAATAAAAAATAAACAACTTTTGACTAGAAAAACTTGCTTGGACTTCCAGAATGAGCAGCGCACCGTTGTTTTGGTCCACCATGTGCGAGCGGTAAAGTTTTATTTTTCCTCCTTTAATTTACACATTTTTTTTTCAATCGAGTTCTTGAACTTTTAATTCAATTAATCAGTTCCTTAAACTTGCATAAATTTTTTTATTGAGTTTGATCTTTGGCACTAGTTCTGATAAGCTCGATCTAATGCGGCAATCAAATCATTTTAGAGTATGATGTGGAAAAAATTAACCTCCACAAACAAACCACCATGGAAAATAATGTAAATGTTTTCCTTTATGGAAATGCCACAGTTAAATTGTTTGCCTCCACGTACAAGGCATTGAGATAAAGAAAAGCTTCTTATTTTAAGTCATCCTCCGACCTTATCCAAGGGTTGTGTCAACGTGAATTGATTGCAATTGGTGTAATTTCCTAAAAAAATTATTCTCTTTGGGACACGAGGTCACATACTAGTCTCTTGTGTTTTCCTTTTTGGTTTATTCCGGAAATACATTGGGGTAATCTCCTGGAACTATTATCTTTGGGGAAACATTGGTTTCCTGAATAAGTTATTAGTCGGTAGATGTCATTTCTCAGGTTCATTTCCTAATACATCATTGGGTAATTTTTTCAGCTTTGCTTATTTGGAGACACAATGTATAATTGAAGGTTCAATGGCAGTGGCACAAATTATGTAATGAGAGAGGCCTTTTGTTTCTCTAATGTTCTTCATTCATCTAGGAATGACACCCTTGGATTTATTTAAGGACAGGTCTAAGTACTCTACTCTTCTCAGGTGGCCAAATTCCCCTGGAGATCCATCGACTAATGTTAAAAAAATTCTTCTTGTCTTGGGTAAATGCCAAAAGGCTAGAATCCTCCTTTAAGACCTTCTTGATCACCAAAAGATGGAACGTAAAATTGATTTCGTTGACTGAAGGTTCAAAGAACCTAAAAAAGAACCTGCGTCTTTGGGCAGCTCAACACTTGATGGGGAAGTGTTATATCAACGCCAGTGGTAAGGTTGGTAAAACTGGTTTGTCGTAAGGAAGAAAATTCTTTCTTGAGGTTTGTCAAGTTTGTTTTTTTCTTTTCTTTTCTATGTGAAAAAGAAATGGGAAGGGGACCGTACCAGTAATACTGGCAATGAATGGCGAGCACGGCACGATAAAATTTTCAGTTTCCATGTGAATTTTCAATTATAGCTTTTTTGACAAATGATGCCTCATCTATACTTGGACTCTGGAGTCTCCTCGTCATTTCCGAGAAAGTATCGTTTGGCCTTTGCATTAGTAGATCAAAGTCATCCCCATCGTGGATCACATCAGCCCTACAGTAAAATCCACTTAATTAATGATTGAGATAATCTTTATCGATATTTTTCGGTCAAGTTATTGTTATATTATGCAAAATTATAAAAATTCTAAATGGATTTACATTTATTACCTAGTATTTACACAAATTGTGTTAGACACGTGTAAGCACACATGATATAATTAAGAGAGGAACATCACTACTTAAAAATTAAAAATGAAACCATGACTGAGAAAATCAGTGTTAAACTTGATGAATCCCAAAACAAAATCATTTTTTTTTTTTGGTAAGTGTAGGGAGGGGACAGATGTACAAATGAGTTTATTGGTGAACGTCCATCCAAGCAAAGATAAAAGCTAGAGAGACATGAGTCCCCAAATGGGCTTATAGATGGAGGTACGCACAGGCTATCCATATGGATGAACAAACAACTATGAACAACTTATGTACTTGAAATTTACCCTTGAAGTTATCAGTCAAATCAAAGGACATGAACAATTACTTGGAAGTTTGTCGCCAATTTCCTATACGTCGCTGAAAGAAAAGAATGGATACTTTTAATAAAGTATGAAATATAGATAAAAAAGAGAATGCCAAGCCCCTGCTGCTCTCGGGCCCTATATAATGAAAGAAATGTTCATGCGCCTAACATCCTGCAGTCTTCAAACCCATACAGAAGGCATACCTAAAATCAGTTTAAAGTATTGGGGTCCAGCACTATGAATGGCCAAGTAGCAAGATAATTCCATTGCTAGAACCAATTAGAACATGAATTGTAGATAGAAGTTACCTCAAAATAAGAGAAATTATTTCACCCTCGGAAATTATGTGGACACTTGCTTTTGAGTTTTGTCCGGTCAAAGAATAACTTAATGTACTGTTTTTACTGTGAATTTCTTTCGCTGTCTAATGTCTCTTAATAATGGCTAATGAAAGCTTGAAGAATAGCAAGTTTTTACCCTCTTCGTAGCACTCAGTTTAGTGTTGCAGTCTTGAATGAGTTGTAGGACTTAAGATTTTTCCATAAAATCAATGTCTTCATGTTGCCCCCTTATAGAGCTGTATCTGCTCTTTTTATAAATTTGAATCAAATAGAAAGTTTTACGAAATGAAAAGATGAACAAAGATAACACTAATGCAGCATAAAAATAAAACTAAGCCAACCTTTTTGCAGAAAAGTTAATTCAAAAACAATATGAATTATAGATAGCAAAAATACATTAGGTTGTTAAGAAATTTAATCATGGCTCATATATATTTGGTTCACATACATGCACACGCACATAACTCTCTTTGTTTCTGTTCATTCGTGCACATGCGCACATACCACTTGTTTTTTCTTCTATGCCCTGCTTTTATCTAATAAAGGTGCAGTACCCACTTATTTCAAAGTCTTTATTTGATTATTCTGAGTGCACGTCCATCTATGTCAATAATATAATTTGATCTTTCATCTTTTATGTCCTGATTGTGTTGATATTTTTTTTCGATACTTTTATGTTAAATTGGGAGTTTCTCATTTCACACTAAAAACAGATGTATAGGTGAGTTTAAAATTAGAGAGACACATGAACCCAACTATAAATGGCTTATTGATGGAAGTCTGCACAAGCAACCCAGGTTGTTGAACAAAAAACTATGAACAACATCTGTACTTGAAATTTAACCATGAAGCTATGAGTCAAGTCAAACGACATGAACAATTTACATGGCAGCTTGTTGCCATTTTCCAATATGTCACCAAAAGAAACGGATGGATTCTATATTAAAAGTATGACAGAGAAATATGGATAAAAGGAGAATGCCAAGCCATTGCGCTTGTGCCCTATATAATAAAAGAAATGTTTATATGTCTAAGATCCTGTGGTTTTCAAACCCATACAGAAGGCATACGTAAGTCATTTAAAGTTCTGAGGTCAAGCACTATGAATGGCCAAGTAGCAAGAAATTTCCATTGCCAGAACCAATTGTTGCTGCCTATAAAAACCTTCTACGTTGCACTCTCCCTCGAAAACTCACTTCAGTAACCAAAAGAACAGAAACAAAAGCAGAAAATATGGCAGCCTTATCATTATATTTGCTGCTTACTTGGATATTCTTGCTGTCTCTCTTTTGTACTAGGTTTGCTGAGGTACTTTGTCATGCAGACGAGAGCTTTGCCTTGATGGAATTCAAGAGAAGTTTCAGAACCAACACGACAGATCGGCAATGCATTTATCCAAAAGTCCATTCTTGGTCGTTGGATGGAAGTGGAGATTGTTGTTCATGGGACGGCGTCGAATGTGATGAAGTCACCAGCCGAGTGATTGCCCTCGACCTCAGTAGCAGTTGTCTCTCAGGCACCATGAGTCCCAACACCACTCTCTTTCGACTCGTTCACATGGAGTCGCTCAATCTCGCTTTCAACAGCTTCAACTTCTCCTCAATTCCGTACGGCTTTGGCAATTTTACAAAGTTACAATACCTTAATCTCTCTTCCTCTGACTTTTCCGGTGAAATCCCTCGTGATATCTCGCAACTCTCCAAGTTAGTTTCTCTCGATTTGTCCTCTTCTTCATCTGAAACACTTCATATGCCCAACATGGGCGGCTTCGTTCATAACTTGACTGGGCTAAAAGAACTTGATCTTTCTTCGGTAAGCTTGTCATCACCTTTCCCACCTATGCTAGCGAATTTCTCTTCCTTAA
This sequence comes from Eucalyptus lansdowneana, assembly GCA_017140395.1. Taxonomy (NCBI): domain Eukaryota; kingdom Viridiplantae; phylum Streptophyta; class Magnoliopsida; order Myrtales; family Myrtaceae; genus Eucalyptus; species Eucalyptus lansdowneana. The sequence continues at coordinate 17,989,290 of CM029487.1, read as the reverse complement.
CATTGCTCAGGCTAGATTATTGTGAATTGAGTGGAAACTTTCCAGTCAGCATTTTTCAGCTGCCAAACTTGGAAGTCCTTTCCGTCTTTGGCAATTTCAACCTTTCTGGGTTTTTTCCCAAACTGCACTGGAGTTCTCCATTGAAATCCTTACACCTTTCTGGGACCAACTTCTCAGGAGAAATACCCACTTCAATTGGAAATCTTAGTCTCTTGAATGAGTTAACAGCCGAGAGTTGCTATTTCTCAGGATCGCTTCCCTCTTCAATGGGTAATCTTTCTCAGCTCACTGAACTAGACCTTTACCAAAATAACTTGCAAGGTCAAATCCCTGTTTCCTTTGCTAATCTTACCCGGCTATCGGTGCTATGGCTATCTTACAATAACTTGAGCGGTGATTCTTTGGAGTGGGTGGTCAACTTGACAAAACTCACCATCTTGAGCATTTCAGGTAATAGTTTCTTTTTGGTTATGTCAGATGCAATTGTGATGTCACGTCATCTATGCACTAACCCACTTAATGGAAGACTTATGAGGGCCCCCCATTAGAAGTCTCTCTTTGTTGGTTTGGACGGATCTCTTTCCTCCTCCATCTGCAACTCCATGGAACCCGATCTCTCGAGCTCCATCGCTGCTTGCTCCCACTCCGACCACGACCAAAACCCCTGCTGCGACAGCCGTGAGCAAAACTACCATCGCCACCTCAAGAGCTTTGATTCCAGCAAGGGCTTGAGCCGAAAGGCCTTCTAGCTCGACAAGTTCAGCCAAGTCCTGAACCACGAACGGCTTCTTCATCAACTTCTTCTCCCTCAACTTCCTCAATTTTTTGACCGAAAGAAAAAAAGAAAAACTTCCTCAATTAATCCCCCTAGACGTCGTGATCTTGATGGTCGAATCGATGTGCATCTCGTCCTCCTGCAACCTCCCCAAATCCCTAATTTTCAGATTGACGCTCCCACTGTACCCGAAGAACTCGGCCTACGCGCTGATCGAACACACAAGTGGTGGCCATTGATGAAGCCCGATTTTGCCAATTAGACGAACTACTTGACGACGTGGTATGTCCCCTTGCCACCATAGGCGATGAGGGAGAGGATCAGGTCCTGCCCAGAGTTGAGGTGCGAGGCTCGGAGAGCGTTCACATCCTTGACACCTAGCCCAGCCGGAAGGCCTTTCGGCTCAGGCCGACGCTGGACTCGAAGCTCTTGAGGCGGCGATGGAGGGGTAGGGTTTTGGGAAGGAGGGAGCGGGATAGGATGATCTTTGTGGCATACTTGGAGATCTTGAGAGTATTGTTGAGGTAGGCCTCGAGGCGGAGGAGGAAGTCCCCGTCTCTGGTTTTTCCCGTGGCCGTTGCGGCAGGGGTTTTGGCTGTGGTCCCGGAGGGAGTGAGCAGTGGTGGAGCTTCGAAAGATCGGTGCAGAGAGGAGGAGAAGGAGAGAGACTTTCTAGTTTTTGACGATGAGCCCTTCAAGTGCCTATTTGTCTGGGTGGGCTAGCGCATAATGACTTGGACCTAATATTTTCAGGCGAGGAGATTATTTAGCCAAAGAAAAAAAGGAAATTGAAATTGATGGGGTAACTAACGCTCCTTTGTCTTGTGTCTTTTTGTCTTTTTGTTTGGTAGGTAATAGGTTAAGCGGTGGATTTCCATCTTCATTTGAGAACTTGAAGCAGTTGATTGCTCTCGACCTTTCTTACAACGACTTGCACGGTGATATTCTGGGGGCATTGCGGAATATGAAGCATCTTCAAATACTTTATCTTGAGTCACTTAATCTCAATGGCGTTCTCGATGTGAATGATCTATTCACACTCAAGAACTTGAAAATCTTACTTTTGTCCAAGAACAACATATCTTTCACCAAGTCATTCATCAATGCCACTACATGGAAGCTTGCCAACTTATGCTTGGATTCATGCAACTTGACCGAGTTCCCACGCTTTATAGGCTACTTAAGCGAATTGGAGGTGTTAGTCCTGCAATACAACATAATCCAAGGGACCATTCCTAGATGGATGTGGAACAATAGCAAAGAATCTCTCGTATATATAGATCTTTCTCACAATCTATTAACCGGCTTCGAAAAAAACCAGACTAATCTTCCTTTGCCGAACTTGGGGTATCTTGACATTAGTTCTAACTTGCTAGAAACAACCCTCCCTATCCCACCTCCCTTGGTCAGGATATACAACATGTCCAACAATATCCTATTTGGGGAAGTTCCAACATCCATATGTGAAGTGAGCTCTCTTGGCATGCTTGATTTGTCCAACAATACTCTGAATGGCACACTTCCTCTTTGTTTGGGAAGTATTGGTCCTTTGATTTTATTGAACCTCGCAAGAAATAAATTCGATGGCATGATTCCTCGCATTTACCCAGATGGTTGTGCATTGAAGATGATTGACCTCAGAGAAAACCAACTAAGTGGTATTGTTCCGAGATCTTTAGGAAATTGCAGAATGCTGGAGTATTTGAATCTTGGTGACAACCGAATTAATGATATGTTCCCATTTTGGCTATCGGAATTGGCCTACCTAAAAGTAATTAGCTCGCGGTCCAATAATTTCCATGGTCCCATAGAATCTCATCTAAGCCAGCCCAACTTTACCAGTTTACACATCCTGGATATTTCCAACAACAGCTTCAATGGTGAATTTCCTTCCGACTTGTTGAAGAGTTGCCACGCCATGAAGGTCATGATTGGTCAAGATATGTTGGCATATTTGAATATCAATGAAGTGTTGGCTCTGCGTAATTTTTCAGGTACAATAAGTGCGACTTATGCAATGCAATTGATAAATAAGGGCACAAAAAGGGAATACACGAAGATTATGGATGTCCTCATGGCAATTGACCTCTCCAACAACAAGTTTGAAGGGTTCATTCCTGAACTCATTGGAAATCTGAATTCACTTTGCATGCTCAATCTTTCAAACAACCTCCTCATTGGTAGCATCCCTCCTTCCTTGGCCAACCTGACAGTGCTCAAATCACTGGATCTTTCTAGGAACAATCTTGTGGGAGAGATTCCTCAACAACTAGCCCGCCTCACATTTCTTTCGGTTTTCGATGTCTCTCACAATCGTCTATCAGGACCAATTCCACGTGGATAGCAATTTGATACGTTCGAGAGCAGTTCATTTGCGATGAATGATGGTTTATGTGGAAGTCCCTTGCCAAATAAATGCACAAACGGTGAGAGTGCTCCACCACCACCATCATATTTCAAAGTGGATAATGACGAAGAGTGTCTATTTGACTTGGATTGGAGAATTGTGCTAGTTGGCGCCAGAGTTGGGTTTTCGGTCGGTATTGTGATAGAGAACTTGATCATTGATGAGAAGAGGATGTGGTTCTTGTGCTGTTCCAAGAAAATGGCAAAAGGATGGAAACAGGTGAGGAAAGGTCTGGCAGACAAGAAAATATGCAACTAGATATTTAATGCTCCGTCTTTAAGTAGCTTGTCGAAAAAGTTATACATGCATTTGTGAAGATTCTGATCTATGTTTATTTGCTATAGTAATATGGGGATGTTGTTTTCTTGCTCATGAAAGTTATATTTCTTCTGAAGATTCTAACCTGTGTCTGTCCATATATGCATCAGCAATGAATGAATGTTCTGTTGTGATATAGAGACGTAATTGAGATGAGTAGATACTATTGAAAAGCCAATTAATATACATGGTGGACGATGTTGTAAAAAAATTTGTTGTCCATGGAAACCAAGGAGATTGGAGTAAAGGTTCTCTTGGTTCACAGGTAGAAAGGACCTTGCTTTTGTTCATTTGAATGTATATTCGATCGAACTTTCGTAACAGAGCATTAGCAATCCGTGTCGTGTCAAGATATTCATGTCAGTTATTTATCTCATTTTGTGTTGGTAGACCAATGTTACGATGTGATTGATTACAACTTGTTTCTTCTTTAAAATGAACAAAAACATGCCAATTTTGAGTGTAGTCGTATCAAGTTCGTGCTTTTCTTGGAAAATTTGTATTTGTGTTCGAGTCACCAAGGAATTGCCACTTCCCATGCTCTTCCAGACATTAGCTTGCAATTTAAGTGAGTTACCAAGAGCTTTTGAAACTATTTTTTCTTTAAACTAATATGGTATCCTACATGAAAGATAATTTCATAGAGATCATCTTAAGTTAAATGTAAAATTCTTCGCTTAAGGAGCATATAATTTAAAAAGTGATTTAGTTTTATGAGTATAAACGTAAACACGAAATCTAAAAAATCAATGATTTTAACAGACTTTCTTGAATTGATTATAAGAATCCAATTTATAGGATCTGAATGAGCAGGCGCCGGGAAGTCCCATCTCTATACTCGTCCCACCTCTGCGAAGCAAGGGGCAAGGTTGGTTATTAGAACGATGAGAAAAAGGATTATATTTCTGCCGGTTCATTTAATAAGAAATGACGAAAAATATGGCAAAAGAGCAGAGATAAGTTTGTACTAAATTAATGACAATAGTGATAGATTGAAACTGACTCACAAACTTGTATTTAGAAGTAGGACCTTCGTGTTTATTTTTTTAAAAATACAACTATTATTTAATGTTGATCAGTTTGAATGTTTAAAAACCTACACATATGACTCTTAACTTTATTTAAAATCATTGGAAAGGTTCTTTTTCTTTTTTTCTATAGAATTTTGTGACATTGGAATACGTTTTTACTGAATCATCCTTTACAAAATTATGGGAAAATTCATATGACTTTGATATGTCATAGCGATATAGGATAATCTATTACAAAAATGAATTGGAAATTTCAAATGCGACATGTCAAGTTGGTGTTATAAAAGGTTTGATGATTTCATGAAAAAAATATTAAAAAATATTATGCCATTTCATGTTATTTACCAATATAGGGAAAAATGATTCGAAAAGTCCTAAACTCATTACATTTTTTCCAATTCGGTCATAAATTTTTTAACTCATGCGAATTGAGTTCTAAACAATTTTCACGTTTTGCCAATTAAGTGCATTTTGTTAATTTTAGCCGGATATCGCTTATGTGGACGTTAGCCGTCCTATATGGCATAGCTAGTGTGGACGCGGACAAATTTTTCCATGACCTATCGATTCATAAAGAGCATGTCACGGGCCTCTCCATGCTTAATGAAGGGCATGTCATAGAACATAAATTAATGAAAATTGTAAAATAATGGGCTACTCCATCCACGCGAAACTTTGGCTAGTAAACGTTGGCTCCACGTTATACTAGGGAAAAAAGAAAGGAAAGGAAAAAAATAATTGATTTGAAAACTTGCCTGGAATTCCAAGATGAGCAGTGTGAATCCACTATCTCTTCAATGGAAAATTCGACTTTTCATCTCTTAATTTATGTGATTTTTTCGGGTTAAGGTCTTGAACTTTCAATTAATCTAATCAAGTACAACCCCCGCCGCCAATCCTAATAAATTTGAGCTGACGTCTTCGTCAAACCATTCGAGAGTACGAAGTGGGAAAAGAAGACTTGGTCTTGGGGACAAGTTAGTGCCAAAATGTCTTTCCTCAATGAATATTTAGGTTGAGTGTAATAATTTAGGCTACATGAAACTTATATAAATTACCAAAATGCGCATTTTTATTTTCCACCTTCAAAAGACACAAAGGTTCATGGAACCAGTTGAAAGAACTAGTAGAAAGTTTTGTCTAGGAAGCTTTATCGCCTCCTTCTAAAGGGGGAAAAGAGAGAGACAAGAGAGAAGAAAGGTTGACTAGAAAACCTGCTTGCAATTTCAAAATGAGCAGTGTACCCGTTAAAGGTGATTCTACTTTTCTTCCCTGAATATACGTACTTTTTTAGTTGAGTGATTGAACTTTAACATATCTATTCAGATCCTTTAACCTTCATAATTTTTTTAGTCAAATTTAACCTTTGATACCGATTTTGATAATTTTGAATTGAAGTGGTTGCTAGATTACATCACAGCAAGATGTGGAAAAAATTGCCTTTGTAGCCAAGTCCACACAAAATTGGGTCATTACAAGATGTTTAGTTGACACGAGAATTTGTGCCAAAATGTCCCTCCTATATTTTCACCTTGTTCCAAAGACATAAAGGAATTAATTGAAATAAGTAAAAATTCCAAAAGAACTCAAACTGCCATCAATTTCTCAAATATGAGCCTAAAGTGAACCTTGTTTAGAGTTTGAGGTGCCCTTATTTTCTTAGATAATAGCCTGAAGTGACCATATCGGTTTCAAAGAAAAACCTAACATTACCGGCTATTCAAGGGCATTTTGTCCTCTACGTTTTCTTATTTTCTTCCTTTTTATTTCTTTTGTTTGTTCTTTCCATAAAAACAACAAACTAAAAAAAGACTAAAACTTTAAAAAAAGAAGAAGAGAAAACACATATTTGAAAAAAAAAAAAAAAAAAAAAAAAAAAAGGCAGCCCTCTCGCTTTGTGGCTACCACGCCGTTGTTGATGTGTCGTCGACCATGGCTAGCAGGGTCACCAATGCCTTGGCGAGGGGTGGCAAGCCTCGCCCAAACTAAGGGGAGGGCCGATGACCCTCACCCAAATTTGGGAGAGGGTTGTGGCTCATTCTGTGACATTCTGGATTTTTCAGTTTTGCTTTCAATTAAATTAATCGGGCCTTTCATCGATGCGCCTATAGGGCTGTTCTCAGAATTGATCACTCTCGAGATAACTAGACTATATGGGAAAGCCATTAAGGAATTTTAACGCAATAGACTTGAGAATTCAATCAGGAATCGACTACTCGACCGTGCTCATCTTTAGATGTCATTACGACACAGTTAAAGATTGATTAGGGATCAGAAATAGGTCGGTTTGATGGAGATGTATGGCCAAACGTGGTTGATTCCACTAAATTACAAAATTCTCGTCGGCCGGCAGTAGATTGATTTTTCTGTTGTTTTGGTACCCTGTGTCTGTATTTGAATCCTCGAGATTTTCATGACAACCGATAATTGCCAATGTGTCAAATGGGTTCATTGTGGCTCGAAGAAAATTGACCATGGGTCATTTGCATTAAAAATTTATGAAAGCTACCTAGTAGCCTAGGTGACGCTAAAATCGCGTCGGATTGAAATTAACTACGAATTTGATTCCGATTTTAGAAATTGAAAGTTCTGTTATGTCACGAGTCATTTTAGGAACATCAACTCAGTCTCCAAAGATTTTTCTGCAAACTGAGACTTTTTAGAAAAAAGTCAACGTAGGGTCATTTTTGTCCAGAAAATTCAGAGGACCGTTTTTTATTGCGAAATTGGGATGCAAGTAAGATCAATTGGTGAGGAAAAATACAAATTTAGTCAAGGACTTGATATTGGAATTTATAGAGGCCAAATTGAATTGAATGGAGAAGCATTTGGGTCCAATTGAAGCCAAATCATATACAAATTTGTATGCCCCCATTTGTGACATCTCAGATTTTCAATCATGTTTTCCATTGAATAAATCGGGTATTTCATTAACGCGCCTATAGGGCTGTTCTCAAAGCTGATCACTCTTGAGATAACTAGACTATATGGGGAAACCATTAGGGAATTTGAATGCAATAAACTTGAGAATTCGACTAGGAATCGGCTTCTCGACTGTGCTCATCTTTAGAGGCCATTATGGCACAGTTAAAAATTGATTTGAGATCAAAGATAGGTCGGTTCAATTGAGATGTGTGGCTAATCGTGGATGACACCACTAAATTGGAAAATTCTCGTCGGCCGGCACTAGATTGATTTTCCTATTGTTTTGGTACCCTGTGTCCGTATTTGAATTCTCGAGATTTTCACAACAACTGAGAGTCGCCAATGTATCAAGTGGTTTCATTGTGACTCGAAGAAAATCGACCACTGGTCATTTGCACTAAAAATTTCTGAAAGTTATCCGGTAGCTTAGGTCATGCTAAAATCGTGCCAAATTGAAATTAACCGCGAATTTGAGTCCAATTTCATAAATTAAAAGTTTTTTCATGTCACAATTAATTCTAAGAGTGTCGACTCAATCTCAGTGATTGTTTTTTATCGCAAAATTGAGAAGCAAGTGAGATCAATTGGTGAGGAAAAATACAAATTTGATCGATGGTGAGTTGATTGAATTTTTTAGGGCCAAATTGGATTGATTTAAGCAAGAATAAGTGTCCAATTGGATGAATTTCCAAGCAAATTCGTAGCTCCCCCTTTCCAATGGTTTTTGGACCATTTCAAAGGTTGCAAATTGAGCCTTGGTGGTTGATTTGAGGCCAACGAAGATAGTTGGTGGTGGTCGATGGTCAAGGGGACCAAGACGTGGAAGATAAGGCTTGGTGGCCCCCTCTTGCCCCCCCTCTCTCTCAAAGCTGCCGACTAGCCCTTCCTCCCCCTTGTTTGTGCCATTTTCGGAACCAACAGCCAAGGAGGAGCCACTGGAGATAGACGAGCCACCCTGTCAACGCCGCACGCTGCCGAACTGCCTGAGCAGCGCCGTCCTCGCCCTGCCCACCGTGTGCGCGCCCTCCGCCTGCTGTGTCATCATCCCCGTCTAGTCGTGCGCCCAGCCTTGCTATCCAACACCGTGAGGCTTGGCCAGAGCTGTTTGGCCCACCTCCAACCTCCGTAAGTCCCCGCCTAGGCTCGGTTTGGCCCTTCCAACCTTCATTGGTCCATCCCTGCCCTTAACCGAGCTTGTTGCACTCTTTTCCAGCCAAGTACAGAAGCTGGAATTGTGGGTTTCCAGCAGCCTTCAAGGCCTGTTTTGACCTGTTTCTCGGCCACGAAAGTTAGGCCCGCTTTGGAGATAGTTGTCCTCCGTTGTGTCCCCGACGATTTGAGCTGATCGAATTGCAAAACAAATGAGTTTAACTCACTAATCCTTGCTTAGTAGGTTAATCACACTTAATGGTTGATTATATTAAGTATGGTTAGGTGGTTAGTTAGATTAGATTAGTGAAATTTAATTGTTTATCGATGCCTGTTAGATGGATTGTAAGTGTAATTAGGGCCTAAACAAGCTTTAGTATTTATCTAAAGTGGCTCAGAAATTTTCCAGGTCCGTTTCAGCGTCCAATTAGGCATTATGGGCCTAAGTTGGATTTATTGGCATTTATTTAATATTTTTCGTAATTATTTAATTAATTATTTATTTTCCGAAAATTAGAAAGGATAGCTGGTGACCGGAATTTCGTGCTGATTACAGTGGTGCTCTTTGTTTATTTAATTGAGTACATGATTGTGCAAATTGAACGTGATTAGTTGTTGTGGGTATTTATCCCAAAAATTGATAATTGTGGTAATTAATTGGAAAATTACCGGGCGTCGGTTTATAGCGCCAAAATTCTCTTTTGGGACTACTGAAAATAGTGGGAGGTTCAAAGGTGAAAACCTTGTATTTTGGCTAAGGCCGGCCATGTACCCACACACGTGTATTTTTATCGGGTATGATAAAAATAGTAAATTGATTGTACGATTGGAATAGTATACAATACTAGCTCGATGACTCTACATATCGTCTTGGAGAACGAACAGTATGATATAACGGCTCAACGGCTTTATATGTCATCTTGGAGAATGAACGTTATACTATAATATGCTTGGTGACTCGATATGTCATCTTGGAGAAGGAACAATATTTTATATTGACTCGGTGACTCGATAGGTCATTTTAGAGAAAGAACGATATACTATTTTTAGCCTTTGGGGCAAGCTATTATCTATATATCACCTAAAGTGAACAATCTTAGATTTTGATCGGACTCATAGATAGTATTAACTAAAATGACTGGGGAATGATTTGGTTGACATGGAATCGATAGAGTCGATTGATCGATGATTCGATCCGTGGTGATTGATTGGATGTCTATTTGAATTGAACTGACTTGTAGGAGGGAACTGAGGCCAAGGTAAGTCCTCTAATGCCTGTTTGCGTTTAGGCAGCCCTTAGGGTGTATTTTCTTTCTAATCGAGTCTTAGGGGGTAGAACTCACTGAGACGTCGTCTCACCCCATTGTGGGATAACATTTCAGGTCCCTAGATGGCCGGCCCTCCCAACCCTCCTGAATATTTTGGGCAACCCAAGAAGTTCGCTGAGATAGGGTACCATATTCCGATACACCACCACCTCAAGGGACTCGAGTATGTGCTGATCAAGTTCATGGTCTGGGTTGAGATGGGTGGACCCAAAAAGGTGCCCCATGAATACTGGTCGTGGTATCGCCATTATTCTGATGGGCAAAGGGTGGGTCCAATACCGGAATTGGAGGTGCCGTCGTATGCATTGGAGGTTGCGTTCGGGAAGGCTACAGTAGCTGCTAAGGGCTGATTAGTGATTGATGCGAAGGATCCCAAGCTCGAAGGCGATTTTGACTCTTCGGTGTATTCAGCCATGGGCTCTAGCTGGAGCGAGGAAGAAGGAGAGATCATTGAGGAGGAGGAGGAGGAGGAGTAGGATCCAGAGGAGGATCCAGGAGAGGATTGAAACCCCACCCTTGTTTCGCAAACCCTGAGTTGTGAACTGATGTTGTGAGAGAACGACTTTGTTAATAGTATTGTAATATATATGGTTTGCATTGTATAAAAGGGTCGTTGTGGTTTTTCAGGTTTGAAAAAAATATAGTCCTACTTTTCTATCCCATTATTTTATTGTCTAGGGATTTTATATCTGCTTCCGCATGCATATTAAACTGAACAGGGTCGGCGATGCAACCTGGGACGTCGCTATTTAATCGACCAACCAGGATGGGCGTGCGCCTGAGGATCGGGGCATGACACCATTGGACCCAACTTTTGGAGCTCTTCAAAGCTTCTAGAGGAAGCCAAAGGGCTAAGGAAATGGCTGTGCAAGCCAGCTGGGTTGGTGGGGACCTCCATGGGAGACAAAGAGATGAAATAGAAGACCAAGTAGGCCCCTCTTGCCCCCTCATCTCCTCCTTCCCCCTAGCAGCCGATCGACAGCCCCCTTCCCCCTACTTTCTTTGCTATTTGACGTCCCAGCAAGCCAGAAGGAGTCACCGAAGCTAGCCAGCCCGCCGGAACCGCTGCACGTTGCCGCTCGCCGTCGCCGCCCCGTGTGTGCGCCTGGTCGCCTCACCTTGCCGCACTGTTGTCCCCTGCCGTTCGAGACCTCCTTTCTACTTTAGCCATGATCCCAGGAGCTATTTCGACCAGCTCAAGCCGCCGTGTGCCGCCTCCAACCGCCATCGAAACCCGGAGTTGCTCATTCGAACCGCTAAAGCCCTTGCCTATTCGTTGCCGGTCTTTGCTTGCTCAATCGGCCCCGGATCAACCATCTCTCAGCCTTGAACATAAGCTAAGTTCAGTGGGTTTCCAGCACTATTTAGGCTCGTTAGCCACCTGCTTCCCGACCTTGAAAGTTGGTCCCGCTTTGGAGTTTGTCGAGCTCCTCCGTATCCTTGTCAGTTTAATCCGAGCAAATCGTCGAACAAGTGAGTTTAACTCACTAATCCTCGCTTAGTAAGTTAATAACGTTTAAGGGTTGATTAGTTTAAATTAAGTATGGATTATGGGGATAGTTAGAGTAGATTAGTGAATTGATTAATTATCGATGCATGTTAGGTGAACAACATCACTATAGTGCTAAAGCAGAGCATGAAGAAGAACATATCTCTCCACCTGAAGGCACGAAGACAGGGGGAGATGGTGAAATATGAGGTACTTATTCACCCATCTTTGCTAGTGATGTTAGTAGATCTCCACTAGACCCAGAAGAGGTATATGCCTCTCAATTTCCTGAAGCAGATTTCGAGGCATACACTCCTAATCAAGGTGATAGAACAACTAATGTTCCCCTTCATTTTCAAACTCCTGTAACTAATTTGGCTGGACCCAGCACTTCTATAGATCACTCGGCAGATTTTTAGAGAGTGATGGAGCTTCTTTTGGAATTAAAGGGACAATAATATGCTTTTGAGTTTGAAATGAAGCACATGATGACCGTCTTCAAGGCATCTACATACTCTCTTCAAGAACAGATTCAAGCCCTAAAGTTTCAATTGCAAGAACAGGCAAAGGGTGCGGATATTCAATAGCTTAAGGAGTCTTTGAAGAAGCTTGAAGACAGTGTCAAGTCCATGGGGGATTTCCAGCTCCTTCGTATCCCCAAGCAGCCCTGATTTTATCCAACTCTTTTCAATCGTTTTCCTCCACTTTTTGCTGATGACAAAAAGAGGGAGAGTTTGAGTGCAGATTTGATTTTGGTTTTGAACATTTAAACCTTATTTTATGTGGACTGTTTGATTTTGGTTTGCTTTTGACTGCTTTTGACATTGGACTTTGGATGGATGTCAGTTTATCTTACTTTGAACCTTATGCTCAGTTTGCAATATTGATTATGACTAGACTATTATTTTTTTTATGGATTAACATGTGTTCTGTGGTTGCAGAATTAAATTTCCAAGTCCTAATAAACTTATTTTATAAGATATTATGTATTGCATAAGTATTGTTTTGCAGGTCAAAAGTTTTCCAAATCTATAGGAAAGTTTTGTCACGATAAAAAAAAGGGGGAGATTGTTAGAGAAAACTCTTTTATTGTTTTGAAGTTGACAAAACCTTTCCAAGTCTATGTCAGAAGATCTCAAGACTTTATCGTCAAAGTATGAAGACCGACAAACCACCAGATTTTAGTCTCAAAGTCTATCCTCATTGACAGTTCCAAACTGAAGTATGAAGACTTATTCAAATGCAGGATTATTATCCAGATGCAAGATTATCTTCAAAGTTTCATTTCGTATGACTATTGGAAGTTCTTATAGCTAGATTTCACATCTACTTGATTGACTATTCTTATTGAAAACTAATATGATATGAAAATCCGTGAAAAGGAGAATTAAACTTAGAAGGTTCTACTTATGGAAACTCAAGATCCTAATTTGTATGGGTGAACAGGATTGACAGGCTTTCAACACAAATCATCTAACGACTCGAGATCACCTTAATTGATTCTGTCCAACGGGTAGATTGGAAAAATTCCTTTAGAATGTGCCAATGGTCGGAGAAGGCATGAAGGAGTATTTAGGGATTGACTCTTTAATTGTTCTATATAGTGCTTGAAGGAGAATTCCAATGTCTGAAACTTTTTTGTCTCTCGCTTTTTCATTCATTGAGCTAAAGCATTGTATACAAAAGAGAGAAACTCTTAGTGAGACTGTGTGAGAGTTCAATAGAGACTCATCACTGTGATAGTCGAGATCACGAGCTATAACTTCTCTTTTGATCCTTAGTGGAATCCAGCCAATAGGCTGTCAGCGAGGAGAGTGGACGTAGGCTTGACCTAAGCCGAGCAACTATAAACTCTGTGTTCATATTTCCTCTTCCCTGAACTCCTTACTTTTATTTATTGATTGCCTATTTGCTTAAAAGTTGAAATACGCTTATTGTCTAACATCTTCAAAAAGGAAAATTACTTTCATTAAGTCATGCGAAAATTTTTATTTACACCTATTCACCCCCTCTAGGTGTACTCACTAGCCCTTTCAATTAGTATTGGAGCTCGTGTACTTATTTATTGAAGTGTTTTACTTCTTAAGCTAAAGATCTATGGTTAGTATTTTGGCTCTATGACTAGTTGAAGGTCAAAGCAACATCAGACCTCCTTACTTTGATGGAAAGGAATACATTGTTTGGAAGAACAAGATGAAGGCATTCCTAAGATCGAAAAATCCCCTGGAATGGGATGTGGTAGAAAAAGGGATTATTCCTCAAGTCATATCAACTTCAGAAAGAGGAAAGGAAATTGAGGATGTTGGCGAAATGACACAAACAAAAATAACCAAGAGACAAGCTCTTGATGCTAAAGCCATTTATTCCTTATATTGTGCTTTATCTCATACTGAATATAATAGAATTTCATTTTGTGAAATAGCAAAAGAAGTCTGGGACAAAGGTTGCATGTTACCTACGAAGGAACTAATCGAGTTAAAGAAACAAAAATCAACATTCTACTCGGACAATATAAAACTTTCAAAATGAAGCCATGATATGTTCGATCGTTTTACGAGATTGTAATGGTCTTGCATATCATGGACAGCCAATTTTTGGACAAATGAAAGTTAACAAATTGCTGCGAGGACTCTCCAAAGACTGGAATCACATAACGACTTCAATAAGAGAAACCCAAAGGATCATGCCTCTCTCAGTAGATGAACTAGTAGGCACACTTCAATCTTATGAAGTGGAGCAAATCAATGGGGAAGAAGATCCCAAAGGTAAGAAGTCAATTGCTTTAAAATCTAACGATGAATCTGATGATACAGATTCAGAAGATGACCTGGATGATGAAAAGCTAGCACTAATGATAAGGAAGTTCATAAAGTTAAACAGAAAAGGAAGAAAGTTCAACTGGAGGAAGCATAGTACTCAAAGACTTCAAAATAAATCAACTGAAGACAATGAGACCAACAAAGATGTGATTTGCTTCGAATGCAAGAAGAAAGGGCATATAAGATCCAACTGTCCTCTATTGAACAAGAAGAAAGGAAAAACAGAGAAATTCAAAAAGGCCCTCAAAGCAGAGACATGGAGCGACACTGAATGTGAAGAGAGTGATGAAAAATATGCCAACATTTGTTTAATGGCAAATTCAGAATTAGACTCGAGACTCTTAAACCGATTCAAACTCAGATTCAGACAAGGAAATCGAGATTAGTAACTCTAAAATTCTTGCTAAAGTTTCAAAGTATATTGATGAACTTAAAAGAATTTCCGAACTAAAGAAGGAAAATTCCAAATTGAAACAACAGGAAATTTCTTGGAAAGAAAAATTTGAAAATCTAGACAAAAGTTTTGTTGTTTTGAAAGAAAATGCAGATTCTCTTTCGAAGGAAAACATCTTTTTGAAAGAAGATATTTCAAATATCTCAAAAAGGTTTTCAAAAGGATTTGAAAAGATAGATAATTTTTTTTTAATACAAAGACCTTATTTCAACAAATCAAGTTTATAATTGACACCAACAACTATTCCTTTAATTGATTTTCCAAAAGTAAAAGAAAGAATCAAACAAAGACCTACAAAAATCTTTTACAAAAATCATTTTCAAATTTTTTTTTGTAAAACCTGTTGGTCAAGTGCTTTCAAATGTTTAAAGTGTAACAGCTAAGAACATTTCGAGAAGGATTGTCCTAAAGTTTGGAGACCTGTTAAGAGAGATTGGGCAAAGACTGTTTTTGGTACTAACTCCCCTAGACCCAAGAAAATGTGGGTAGCAAAGTAAACTTGAAATCTTCTTATAAATGCAGGTCACTATCAAGAAAAAGATCAAATGGTATTTGGATAGTGGCTGTTCGAGACATATGACAAGAGATTCAAGCTGTTTTATAAAGTTTATTCAAATAAATGGTGGAAAAGTCTCTTTTGGTGGAAATAGTAAAGGAAGAATTGTTGGATGCGGAACTGTGAAGATTGGAAGTCTCACAATCAATAATGTTTCCTTGGTAGAAGGCTTGAATTATAATCTGCTTAACATAAGTCAACGATGCGACACTGGATTCAAAATCAACTTCCAAGAAAGCATTTGCTTAGGAACTAGTAAAGATTTGTCTCAATCTTTTATTGGATGAAGATATGGAAACATCTATCTACTGGATATAAAACCAGAAAGCTCCCAGTGTTTAATTTCTATTCAAGATGAAGAAAATCTTTGGCATCGAAAGCTTGGTCATGTCAATATGAAGCAAATTGCCAAGATTTCCTCTAAGAAACTTGTTCGTGGACTACCCAATTTGACTTTTCAAAAATCTAAATTTTGCACATCTTGCATATTGGGTAAACAGGTTAGAAGTTTTTTTAAGCCTATATATCAAGTTTCTACTAATCGAGTTTTGTAGCTTCTACATATGGACCTCTTTGGACCAACCAGAACTCAAAGTATTGGTGGAAAGAAATACTGCTTAGTAATCGTGGATGATTATTCTCGTTTTACATGGGTATTCTTCTTGGCAAGTAAGTCTGAAGCATTTTCCTACTTTTTCAAAATTTGCTAAGAAGGTACATAATGAAAAAGGTTATGTTATTACAAGCATACGAATAGACTATGGAGGTAAGTTTGAAAATCAAGACTTTGCAAAATTCTGTGATAAATTTGGTTTACAGCATGTTTTCTCATCACCATATGCTCCAGAACAAAATGGGGTTGTGGAAAGAAAGAATAGATCCCTGCAAGAAATGGCAAGAACACTTTTAATTGAGAGTTGTGTATTCTCTCGATTTTGGGCTAAAACAGTTTCTACAGCTTGTTATATCATTAACAGAGTATTTCTGAGGCCTATTCTAAAGAAAACTCCATATGAAGTGTTTAATGGAAATAAGCAAAATATTTCTTATTTTCATATGTTTGGTTGTAAGTGTTTTGTTTTGAAAAATGCAAATGATCGAATTGGCAAGTTTGAAGAAAAATCGATGAATAAATTTTTCTTGGCTACTCAACTTCAAGTAAAGCTTACGAGTATTCAACAAAAAGACCCAATCTGAAGAATCTATAAATGTCAAGTTTCAAGACTCTACACAGAATCAAATGGTAGAGGCTTAACTTGAAGAGATTGAACCTGCTCGAGACGTAACAAAGTCTACTTCCCCCATAAAAGTTCAAACTCCTGAAGCTCAACAATAGAAAGAACCAAAAAATTCAACTGAAGCATGGAACGAGCAGACCCACAAACCAACAAGCAATTGGAAGCATAAGTCAAGTCATTCCAAAGATCTCATCATTGGCAACATTGATGAATGAATTCGTACCATATCCAAAAGACAAAAAGAGTCTAATGCTTTGGCACTTGTTTCAAAAGTTGAACCCAAAAGTATAGAACAAGCCTTGGATGATGAAAGCTGGATTGAAGCTATGTGAGAAGAACTCAGACAGTTTAGCATCAATGATGTTTAGGAATTAATTCCTAAACCTAAAGGTTAATCTATTATTGGAACTAAATGGGCTTTCAGGAACAAAGTGGACGAGAAAAAAAATGATCAGAAACAAAGCAAGACTTGTAGCCAAAGGATATATACAAGAAGAAGGGATAGATTATGACGAGACCTATGCACCAGTAGCGAGGTTAGAAGCAATTAGATTACTACTTGTTTTTGTTCGCTATACAAGTTTCAAGTTATTCCAAATGGATGTAAAAAATGCATTCCTAAATGGATTTATCCAAGAAGAAGTTTATGTGGAACAACCACATGGCTTTGAAGATCCAAGAAAGCCAAACTCAGTCTATAGATTGAAAAAGGCTCTGTATGTATTGAAGCAAGCACCTCGAGCCTGGTATGAAAGATTAAGTAATTTCTTAACTCAAAAAGGATTTGTTAAAGGAAAAGTAGATACTACCTTATTCATTAAAAAAGAAGGTAAAGATTTTCTAATCATTCAAATTTATGTTGATGACATTATTTTTGGATCACCTAATGAAAGTCTATGCAAGAAGTTTTCTAGGTGCATGCAGGATGAATTCGAAATGAGTATGATGGGTGAGTTAAATTTCTTTCTGGGATTACAAGTAAAACAGTCAAAGGAAGAAATTTTCATTCACCAAGAGAAGTATGCGAAAGATCTCATTAATAAGTTTGGATTGGAAAATTGCAAAAAGACAAAGACACCTATGTCAAGTTCTTCAAAGTTGGATAAAGATGAAGAAGGAAAGAATGTGGACCAAAAGCTATACGGGAGTATTATTGGATCACTTCTTTATCTTACTGCATCTAAACTTTACATTTTGTTTAGTGTCTGTATTTGTGCTAGATTCCAATCAAATCCCAAAGAATCTCATCTTAGTGCAGCAAAGTGAATCATCAAGTACGTTGCAACTACTCCAAAGCTAGGACTGTGGTATCCCAAAGAAGGAGACTTTACTCTCCTTGGATATTCAGACATAGATCTAGCTAGATGCAAAGTGGATAGAAAAAGTACTTCTAGCACATGTCAATTGCTTGGCAATAAGCTGGTATCATGGTTTTCAAGAAAATAGAGTATCGTGGCTCTTTCAATAGCTGAAGCGAAGTATGTAGCTCTTGGGAGTTGCTGTTCTCAAATCCTATGGGTAAGACAATAGCTAAAAGACTTTGGTATTGAAGAATCAGGCACTGAAATCAAATGCGACAACATAAGCGACATCAATCTTACAAAGAATCCATTTCTTCATTCAAGGGCAAAGCATATAGAAATACATCATCATTTTATTAGAGATCATGTTCAGAATGGAGAAGTTTATTTGAGTCTATTCGTGCAAGACTGAACATCATATCTCTTGCCGGGTAAAGTTTGAAAGTGTTCGGACTCAAAATTTCTAGAAATTACGACTGTAAGTCAATTTCTTCTAATTGTTGTGAAGTTATTTTTAGATAAAATTTTGAAAAGGTACGTTATCCCCTTGAATTATTTTTACCTACTTCGTTTTTAGAAATTATCCTTAATGATGATTTCTCATTTTCAAAAAAGGCAGTTATTATTTTTGAAGAAGGTAGTTTATCATATTTTAAAAAGGCAGCTTTATATACCATATAGAAACTCTTCTTCTCCATTTATGCTTTCTTTTTGAAACCCTAGAATACTTGTGATCTTACTCTTTCTCATCTTTACTTGAGTTTCATCCAAAAAGTTTTAACCTTTTCGAAAGAGCGAGTTTGAGAAATTCTCCTTGACCTTGACAATGTCTTCCCAAAGAAAGTCTTCAAGAATCGCAAGTCGGGATCACATCATATGCGTGAGGGACCTACGCATTTTGATTTGACCGAGGAAGAAGATTCTCCTCAACAACAACAACAACAACAACAACAACGCATCCAAGACAACATTCTCAATAGTCAACAAGCGGCAGCAAGATCCTCCTCCACAGTAAGAACAAGAAGAGGTTTTAGAAGACGTTGAACTTGTAAGGACTTAAAAACCCCAATTTATCTATAGACTATATTCAAACTTGAAAAGGGGTGGCTCTACTATGAATCTGATCGATGAGTTCTTAAAAGCAAACAGTTACAAAAATGAGACCTTTTTCTTGAACACTACGGAAAGAATAGGCGTTGCGCCTCAGGGTTTGGCATAATGGACGTTTGAAAATTTTCCTAGTGATCCGAGATATGGTCAACCAGAGGAGAAGGATGACGATGAAAGGATGTTTGCTCACTTTCGACCCAGGATGGGCGTTGCTGCTAAGGTTCGTGGTCAAAGGACAAACTTATTTCGTTCCAAGGACCACAAGAAGTCTTATTTGAGTTTGCTGAAAAGAGGGGTCATGAACCCCAGAAGCGTAGATTTCGATTTTCTTGACTCTTTGAAGGTTAATTTGAGGGAGAAGCTTGGTTTGCTTCAACTTGAACACTTTTGCACCGAGACAACCGTCGCATACCCCGAACTTACTGCCTACTTTTATTCAAATCTATCAATTATAGATGAGAATAAATTTAGCTTTACTGTGAGGGACAAGAGTTCGTAGTTGATGTAGACACTTTGGCTGACATAATTGGTGTGGAAAGAGGGAGATTCCAACCAATTGGTGTGTCTTATGCTCATGCTACCTTGTCCATTGTTAATGACAGAATGGTGGAAGGCAAGATTTCTTATTCAAGAATGAATGCCTCTAATATTCTTCTTCACAAGGAGGTGATCAATTGCATCAGGCTGAAGTCTACCTCAAAGACGGATGTTTCTCGTTCTGAAGCAAAGCTCATGTATGCGATCAACATTGGTTGTAAGTTCTCTCTTCCTCACACAATTCTTATACACATGTATAGAACTATGGTGAAAGACAAGAGACAACTTCCCTACTCGGCGCTTATCTCACAACTCTTCAAGCACTTTAAGATCAAACTTCCTGCTCCTCTTTGTGTTAGAACCATTGCCCCAATGGTTATTGGTCTTAAAATGGTTTCTAAGATGAGGTTGAAGGAACTGAGCAAGGAGTTGGAGCACTTCAAGGAGAAGTCCCCTGTGAAAGCAAAGTAAGACTCCGCTCCAAAGAAAAGGAAAGGCAAGGAGCTGATGACAGAACCTATGAAGAAAAAGAGATCTCTTATCTTGGAAGACGAAGAAGAAGATGATGATGATTTCACTATCAGAGCATTTGCCTTGCGAAATCTACAGAGTTTTGTGAGCCATATAGAGAATAGAGAACGAGAAGGAACAGAGAGAAGAGACGAAGAAAGAGAAGAAAGGAGAAAGGAGGAAGAAGGAGGAGAAAGAGAAGAACAAGAAAGAAGAAGAAGTGAAGAAGAGAGGAGTTGCGATGACTCTTTTGAACCAACACTGGCTGCATCTTTGTCCGATGATTCAGAGAAGACAAGGAGTGGAAAAGACTGGAGAACAACATCACTATAATGCTGAAGCAAAGCATGAAGAAGAACATATCTCTCCACCTAAAGGCACGAAGACAGGGGGAGATGGTGAAAAACGAGGTACTTCTTCACCCATCTTTGCTAGTGATGTTAGTAGATCTCCACTAGACCCAGAAGAGGTCTATGCCTCTCAATTTCCTAAAGCAGATTTCGAGGCATACACTCCTAGTTATGGTGATAGAACAACTGATGTTCCCCCTCATTTTCAAACTCCTATAACTGATTCGGCTGGACCTAACACTTCTATAGATCACTTAGCAAATTTTCAGAGAGTGATGGAGCTTCTTTTGGAATTAAAGGGACATCAATATGCTTTTGAGTTTGAAATGAAGCACATGACGATCGTCTTCAAGGCATCTACAGACTATATTCAAGAACAGATTCAAGCCCTAAAGCTTTAATTGCAAGAACAGGCAAAGGGTGCGGATATTCAACAGCTTAAGGAGTCTTGGAAGAAGCTTGAAGACAGTGTCAAGTCCATGGGGGATTTCCAGCTCGTTCGTATCCCTAAGCAGCCTTGATTTTATCCAACTCTTTTCAATCGTTTTCCTCCACTTTTTGCTAATGACAAAAAAAGGAGGAGAGTTTGAGTGCAGATTTGATTTTGGTTTTGAACATTTAAACTTTATTTTCTGTGGACTGTTTGATTTTGGTTTGCTTTTGACTGCTTTTGACATTGGACTTTGGATGGATGCTATTTATCTTACTTTGAACCTTATGCTCAATTTGCAATATTGATTATGACTGGACTGTTATTTCTTTTTTATGGATTAACATGTGTTCTGTGGTTGCAAAATTAAATTTCCAAGTCCTAATCAACTTATTTTATAAGATATTATGTATTGCATAAGTATTGTTTTGCAGGTCAAAAGTTTTCCAAATCTGCGGAAAGTTTTGTCACGATAAAAAATGGGGAGATTGTTCGAGAAAACTCCTTTATTGTTTTGAAGTTGACAAAACCTTTCCAAGTCTATGTCCAAAGATCTCAAGACTTTATCGTCAAAGTCTAAAGATCGATAGACCACCGGATTTTAGTTTCAAAGTCTATCCTCACTGACAGTTCCAGACTGAAGTATGAAGACTTGTTCAAATGCAGGATTATTATCCAGCTGCAAGATTATCTTCAAAGTTTCATTTTGTATGACTATTAGAAGTTCTTATATATGGATTTCACATATACTTGATTGACTATTCTTATTGAAAACTATTCTGATATGAAGATCCGTGAAAGGTGAATTAAACTTGGAAGGTTCTACTTATGGAAACTCAAGATCCTGATTTGTATGGGCGAACAGGATTGACGGGCTTTCAACACAAATCATCTAACTACTCGAGATTACCTTAATTGATTCTGTCCAATGGGTAGATTGGAAGAATTCTTTTAGAAAGTGCCAACGGTTGGAGAAGGCATGAAGGAGTATTTAAGGATTGACTCTTTAGTTGTTCTATATAGTGTTTGAAAGAGAATTCCAAAGTCTAAAGCTTTCTTGTCTCTCGCTTTTTCATTCATTGAGCTAAAGCATTGTATACAAAAGAGAGAAACTCTTAGTGAGATTGTGTGAGAGTTCAATAGAGACTCATCACTGTTTAAGTCATTGATGCTAATGAAGCAACATGAGCTGAATTTACCAAGAGACCAGCTTTTGATGCTAAAGCAATCTACTTTTTATATTGTGCTTTATCTCCTACTAAGTATAATCGAATTTCTTCTTGTGAAATAGCAAAAGAAGTTTGGGATAGATTGCATGTAACCTACGAAAGAACTAACCGTGTGAAGGAAACCAAAATAATATTTTGCTCGGACAGTATGAAGCCTTCAAAATGAAGCTTGAAGAATCAATTATTGATATGTTCAGTCGATTTACAAAGATTGTAAATGGCTTGGCTTATCAAGGTCAATCAATCTTAGGACCAATGAAAGTCAATAAGCTACTGCGTGGGCTTTTGAAAGACTAGAATCATGTGAAGACTTCAATTGGAGAGACCCAGAGGATCATGCCTCTATCAGTTGACGAACTGATAGGCACGCTTCAATCATACAAAGTGGAACAAATAAATGACGAAAAAGATCCTAAAGGTAAGAAGTCAATTGCTTTAAAGTCTAACATTGATTCTGATAATATAGACTTAGATGATGATATGGACGACAAAGAGCTGGCACTCATGATCAAGAAATTCAGAAAGCTGAATAGAAAGGGAAGAAGATTCAATTGGAAAAAACATAGCACGCAAAATTTTCAGAAGAGATCAACTGAGGACAATGAAACCAACAAAGATGTGATATGCTTTGAATGCAAGAAAAATGGTCATATCAGACCTAATTGTCCTATGTTGAAGAAGAAGAAAGGAACAACTGAGAGGTACAAGAAGGCACTCAAAGATGAAACTTGGAGTGACACCGAGTGTGAGGAAAGTGAAGAAGAATATGCCAACATATGTCTAATGGCTCATTCTCGAATCGGACTCGAATCGAGACAAACTCGATTTAGATTTAGACAAAGGAATTGAGGTTAGTGATTTAAAAATTCCTGCCAAAGTTTCTAAATACATAAATGAACTTTTTCTCAGTCTCAAATTCTCTCTTAAAAGGATTTCTAAACTAAAAAGGGAGAATTCTAAACTCAAGCAACAAGAAATTTCTTGGAAAGAAAAATTTGAAAGTCGAAAACAAGTTTTGATATTTTGAAAGAAAATTCTTACTCTCTTTCAAAGGAAAATACTTTTTTGAAAAGTGATATCTCAAATATAACAAAAAGATTAAAAAAATATAACAAAAAGATTTTCTAAAGGATCCAAGAAAGCTGAGAAAATTCTTTCACTCAAATACCCTACTTTAACAAATCTGGTTTAGGTATGACTTTAGAAACTGTTCCATTAATTGATTTTTCCAAAGCGAAAGAAATAATTAAATAAAGACCTGCAAAAGCTTCTAACAAAAATCATTTTCAAAAAGTCTTTGTAAAATCTATTGGCCGAAGTGCACTCAGACGTTCAAAGTGTAATAGTTTAGAACATTTCGAGAAAGAATATCGCAAGGTTTGGAGACCAATTAAGAAGGACTAGGCTAAGACTATTTTTAATACTAACCCTCCTGGACCCAAGAAAATGTGGGTACCAAAGAAAGTTTGAATTTCTCTTTTGATCGCAGGTCATTATCAAAATGAATATTAAATGGTATTTGGATAGTGGCTATTCGAGGCATATGACAGGAGACTCAAGCTGCTTTATAAAGCTTGTTAGACTGAATGGAGGAAAAGTATCTTTTGGAGGAAACAGCAAAGGAAAGATTATAGGATGTGGAACCGTGAAGATTGGAAGCCTAACTATTAACAATGTTTCCTTGATGGAAGGATTGAACTATAATCTGCTAAGCATAAGTCAGCTTTGCGATACTAGTTTCAGAATAAACTTCCAAGAAGGCATTTGTTCTGGAACGAGTCAAGACTTCTCTCAATCTTTCACTGGGCGAAGGCATGGCAACATTTACCTTCTGAATGTAAATTCATAAAGTTTTCAGTCCTATTTCTATCCAAAATGAAGTAAGTCTCTAGCATCGGAAGCTTGGTCATGTCAACTTGAAGCAAATTGCCAAGATTTCGTATAAGAAACTTGTTCGAAGACTTCCAAATCTGGCTTACTAGAAGAATGAATTGTGCACTTTTTGCATTCTAGGAAAACAAGTTAGAAGCTCATTTAAACCTGTGAATCAAGTCTCTACCAATCAGATGGACTTTTTTGGTCCAACCAGAACTCAAAGTATTGGTGGAAAGAAGTATTGTCAAGTAATCGTGGATGATTACTCTCGCTTCACTTGGGTCTGTTAAAGCTAGTATGAATATAGAGGGGGTGAATAGGTGTGAAAACAATTTTTTGCAAAGAACAGTTAAAAATATTTTACTTTTAAAACTAAATCTAATGAACAATAGACTTTGAGCGAGTTTAGATTTTAGCAGTTAAATAGAGCTACGAACAAAATAAAGGAGTTCAGGGAAGTGAATAAGAATACATAATTTATAGTGATTCGGCTTAGATCAAGCCTACGTTCACTCTCCCACGCTGATAGCCTTCTGGCTGGATTCCATTATGAATCAAAAGAGATTTTAAAAACTTGTGATCTCAACTTCACAATGAAGAGTGTCTACTGCTCTCTCATGAAGTCACACTATAATTTTCTCTCTTTTGAGTACAGTTTAGAGCACAGAGTAAGAAGTGACAAGATACTGGGAAGCTTCAGACTTTGGAATTTCTCTTTCATGCACTTTATTGAACAATTGGAGAGTCCTCCCTAAATGCTCCTTCATGCCTTTTCGATCGTTGGCACTTTCCAAAGGAATTCTTCCAATCAACCCGTTAGACAGAATCAATCAAGGAGATCTTGAGCCGTTTGACAATTTGTGATGAAAGCCGGTCAATCCTGTTCGTCCATACAATCAGGATATTGGTTTACATAAGTAGATTCTTACTAAAAATACTTGCCCTTCAAAAGATTTGGTGTATCCAAATTGATTCCAATAAAGATATCCAATCTCGTAGGTGATATTTCCAACTAGAAGTCCATATATAATCCATATGAACCAATCCGTTAAAGAAAGATAGAAAATCCCTTATCTGGAAAGGTCTTCATCCTACATATTCGTTCAGTCTGGAATTTGATAGAGTGGGTAGACTCTGACACAAAGTCTGTGTGTCTTCAGACTTTGACAAAGAGTCTGGGTATCTTTAGACTTTAACATAAAAGTTTGGAATTCTTCATAATAGACTTTTGAAAAGTTTTGTCATCTTAAAAATTAAAAAAAAAAACAAAAAAAGAGTTTTCTCCAATAGGGTCTACTTTTTGGCAAGTAAGTTTGAAGCCTTCCCTTATTTCTCGAAGTTTGCCAAGAAGGTTCAGAATGAAAAAAGGTTATGCTATTTCAAGCATACGAACTGACCATGGATGTGAGTTTGAAAATTAGGACTTTGCTAAATTCTGTGATGAATCTGGTTTTCAGCATGTTTTCTCTTCTCCATACACTCCAGAACAAAACGGGGTTGTAGAAAGAAAGAACATATCCTTATAGGAGATGGTTAGAACTCTCTTAATAGAGAGCAAAATATCCTCTTGCTTTTGGGTAGAAGCAGTTTCAACTGCTTGCTACATTATCAACAGAGTATTCTTGAAGCATATTCTAGAGAAAACTCCTTATGAACTGTATAAAGGAAAGAAGCCAAATGTTTCCTACTTTCATGTCTTTGGCTGCAAATGTTTTATTTTGAAGAATGCAAATGATCGATCTGGAAAGTTCGAAGCAAAATCAGATGAAGGAATCTTCCTTGGTTATTCGACTTCAAGCAAAGCTTACAGAGTCTTTAATAAGAAGACTCAATCTGTGGAAGAATCCATAAACGTTAAGTTTTAAGATTATGTGGAGAATTTTCTAGACCATACTCAACTTGAAGAGTCTGAACCTGCTCCAGACTTTACAAAGTCTATTTCCCCTGAAGAGGTTCAGACTTCGGGAGAACAGCAACAAGTAGAACAAGAAGATTCAATAACTGTAGAGGATCAACCAACTTTCAAACCGAGCAACAACTGGAAGCACAAGTCAAGTCATCCTAAAGAACTCATCATTGGTAACATTGATAAAGAAGTTCACACCAGGTCCAAAGGAAGAGAAAAGTCCAACGCTCTAGCACTTGTTTCTGAGATAAAACCAAAAGGTGTAGATGAAGCCTTGTCTGATGAAAGCTGGATAGAAGTTATGCAGGAAGAACTTAGATAGTTCAGCATCAACGATCTATGTGAACTAATTCCAAAACCCAAAGGCAAATCCATTATTGGAACAAAATGGGTTTTCAGGAACAAGATAAATGAAAATGACAAAGTGGTCAGAAACAAAGCAAAACTCGTGACAAAAGGATATACACATGAAGAAGGGATAGACTATGACGAGATCTATGCACCAGTAGCGAGGTTAGAAGCAATTACTTATTTTTGCTTGCTATAAAAATTTCATGTTATTCCAAATGGATATCAAAAGTGCATTTTTGAATGGATTTATACAAGAATAAGTCTATGTGGAACAACCACCAGGATTTGAAGATCCAAGAAAGCCAAACTTAGTCTACAGACTGAAAAATGCTTTGTATGGACTCAAGCAAGCACCTCGAGCTTGGTATGAGAGGTTGAGTAAGTTTCTAACTCAGAATAGTTTTGAAGAAAGAAAGGTTGATACTACCTTATTTATAAAGAAATAAGGAAAAGACTTTCTACTGATACAAATTTATGTAGATGATATTATTTTTGGTTCTCTTAATGAAAGTCTTTGCAAGAAATTTTCAAAGTTTATGCGGGATGAATTCGAGACGAGCATGATGGGTGAGTTAGAATTCGAGATGAGCATGATGGGTGAGTTAACTTTCTTTCTGGGATTGCAAGTGAGACAATTGAAGAAGGGTATATTCATTTACCAAGAAAAATATGCCAAAGACCTCATCAAGAAATTTGGGTTGGAGAATTGCAAGAAAATAGAGACTCCAATGTCAAGTTCTTCGAAATTGGACAAGGATGAAGATGGGAAGAAAGTAGATCAGAAGCTATATAGAAGCATGGTCGGTTCACTTCTCTACCTTAATGCTTTTAGACCTGATATTTTATTCAGTGTGTGCATGTGTGCAAGATTTCAGTCTGATCCTAGATAATCTCATCTAAATGCTGTAAAAAGCATCATTAAATATGTTGTAACCTGTCCAAAGCTGGGTTTGTGGTATTCAAAAGAATGAGACTTTACTCTTCTTGGATATTCAGATGCTAATTTAGCAGGTTGTAAATTCGATAGAAAGAGCACATCTAGCACTTGTCAACTGCTTGGAAATATATTGGTATCTCAGGAAGCAAGGTACTATGGCACTTTCAACTGCAAAAGCAGAGTATGTTGCTATTGGGAGTTGTTGCTCTCAAATCTTATGGATAAGACAACAATAAAGAGACTTTGGGATTGAAGAATCATGTATCGAAATCAAATGTAATAACACCAGTGCCATTAATCTCACCAAGAACCTAATTTTTCATTCAAGGGCGAAGCATATAGAGATTCGACATCAATTTATAAGACACCATGTCTAGAATGGGGAGATTATGATTCGGTTCATTGACTTGAAGAATCAGCTAGCGTACATCTTCACAAAGCCTCTCTATTTGAGTTTATTTGCACCAAACTAAATATTATTTCTATTTCAAAATAAAGTTTGAAGTGGCTAGACTCGAGACTTTCCAGACGCTACTTTCGTAAAGTCTTGAATCTAGGTATTTTATTTTTGGAATGAAAAGGTATGATTATTCGAATCGTTGTTTGCCTATTTTATTTTTGGAAGTTATCTTTTTCGAATTTTTGGCAGTTTTTATTATTAGTTATTTCAAAAAGGCAGTTTTATTTTTCCCTGTGATGTTTCGATTTTCCTTGTGACTTTTCATTTCCTTTATATACACTCTTGTATTTCTTTCAAAGTACTTTTTCCAAACCCTAACATACAGATGCTTTACTCTTTCGTTTCTACTCTCTCGTTTTTACTCTCAAGATTGTTCTACAAGTTTCAAACTTTTCACTTGAATCAGTCTGAGAAATCCTCCAAGCCTGCAAGTATGTCTTACCAAAGGAAATCCTCCCGTATTGCTAACCAAGGACCTCAAGGCATGCCATAAGGACAGATTCATTTCAATCTTACAGAGGAAGACTCTCCGCGCAACTCTCCACAGCATTCTCAGCAGCAGTTTACTGAGAATGACCCTTGGAAGAGGAAGTTGTAGAAGACGTTGAGACTCTCAGAGCCTCGAGACCTCGGGTTCATTATAAGCTTTACACTCATTTAAAACTGGGTCTAACTCCCATGACTGTTATTGATGAGTTTCTTAGAGAAAAATGTTATAAGCACGAGACTTTGTTCTTAAGGAGGATGGAAGAGTTAGGAATCGCACCTAAAGGATCGGCAAAGAATGCCTTTCTGCATTTTCCTGGAGACCCTAAGTTTGGTTCGAAACATCCTGAGAACAAGGATGATGATGAGAAATTTTATTCTAATTTTCAACCAAGAATGGGTGTTGCTACAAATGTTCCTAGAGATAGAACGAACTTGTTTCGTTCTAAGGAACACAAGAGGATTTAATCACAGATGTTGAAGAGAGGGGTGATGAACCCTCGTACTGTTGATTTTGATTTCCTAGACTCTATCAAGGTTAACTTGAGGGAGAAGTTAGCCTTACTTCAACTGGAGAACTTTTGTTCTAAGACAACGATTGCTTATCCAAAATTGACTGCTTATTTCTATTCGAACCTTTCTTTTCTTGACTAGAATCATATCACATTTACTGTGTATGACAAAGCCTATGTGGTGGATGTAGACACATTGGCTAATATTATTAGGGTGGAAAGGAGTGGTTTCCAACCAATAAATGTCTCTTTTGGTCAAGCAATGAGATTCCTTGTCAAGGATAGGCTACTCGAAAAGGCATCACTTATTCCAGACTGTTGGCCTTAAATGTTATGTTGCACAAAGTGGTCATTAACTGCATTAGACCAGAGGCCGCATCGAAAATTGATGTTTCCAGGTTCGAAGCTCGACTCATGTTTGATATTCTCAATGGGATGAGGTTTTCACTCCCAGACACTATCGTGATGCACATGCATGGGACGGTTGTGAAGGACATGGGACAGTTGCCCTATTCAACACTGGTTACAAAATTGTTTAGACACTTTCATATCGTGTTTCCAACCTCTCTCTGCTCTTATGGTTATAGGACTGAAAATGATTTCAAAGATGAGGCTGAAAGATCTGAATAAGGTTATTGAGCACATGAATAAGGAGTTCTCTAGCAAAACCAAAGTAGATTCTGCTGCAAGGAAGAGAAAAGGCAAGGAAGTTGCAAGAGAACCCGTCAAGAAGAGATGATCTCTCATCCTACAGGACGAAGAAGAGGATGATGATGATCTTACCATTTCTACACTTGCCTTGAAGAATCTTCGAGATTTTGTTGGTGCTGAGCAACCATTGCACAGAGAAAGAAGAGAAAGAGTAGAAACAGAGCCACAAGAAGGAGCAAGACCAGAAGAAGGAAGAGCATAAGGAAGAATAAAAGAGGAAAGAAGAGAAGAAGAAGAAAGAAATTAAGTAGAAAGAGGTCTTGTGGATGAATCTTATGAGGCGACCATTGCCATATCTTTATTTGCAGATTCTGAAGCAACTCGAAGTGGTCAAATTGGAGTACGTACAAAGGGAGAACCTCACTCTCATTCTGGAAAGGAGAAAAATCAAGAAGAGGAAATCCTGTCTTCACTTGTAGGCACAAAAAGAGGGGGAGTTGTTGAGCAAACAGGGACTTCTTCTCCTCTTTTTATGAGTGGTGGTATCAATCGGTCTCCTACGCACCCTGAAGATGTCTATGCTTCTCATTTTCCTGAAGCAAACATTGAAGAATCCACATCGAGTCATAGAACTAGACAAGTTGATGTTCCCTCGTTTCTAAATTTTCCACGAACTCATTTCACTGAGGCTAGTGCGCAAACTGAACCAAATGCTGATTATCCAAGGACGATCAAGCTTCTTTTGGAAGTAAAGGCTCAGCAATATGCTTTGGAGATTGAAATTCATAAACTCCATATTGCGTTGAGATCCTCCTCAAGCTTTCACATTGAAAAGGTATAGTCCTTAGATACTTAGGTACAGACTCTGAATCAACAAGTATCTCAAACTGTTGCCCAGAATCAAGTCAAGCATGAACAGACTTGTCAGCTTATCAAGATTGTACAAAATCAAGTTGAGAATGTTCATCTCTAGTGCCAGAAGCTTTAGGAATCAGTGCTGCCAATGGGGGATTTCCAGCTTGTTCGACTTCCCAGACAGCCTTGATTCTTTTTATACTCTCTCTATTTTAACTTTTTCCACTTTTTGCTGTTGACAAAAAGGGGGAGAATTTGCAGATTTTTTCTAAACCTTTTAACTTTTTGCACTTTTTGCATATGTGATTTAAGCGTGCTTTGAACATTTTCTGTAGAACTTCTTGCAGTAGTGATGATTATGGAGGTGGATGTGAATGTTTAAATCTTGATATGTGTTTTTCAAGATTAACTTGTTTTCTGTGGTTGCAGAATCGATGTTATCCAAATCCTCAACTAACTGTTTTTATAAGATATCATGTGCTGCTAAGAGTTGTTTTGCAGGTTATAAATCTTTAAATTTGCAAGGAAGTTTTGTCACCATAAAAAATGGGGAGATTATTGGAGAAAACTCCTTTGATGTTTTGAAGATGACAAAACTTATCCAAAGTCTATTCTGAAGAATTCCAGACTTTTGTGTCAAAGTCTGAAGACTCCCAGATTTTGTCAAATTCTAAAGATGCCCAAATTTTGTGTCAAAGTCTGCCCACTCTGACAAATTCCAGACTGAGCAAAAGTGAAGGATGAAAACGTCTATGAAAACGTCTCTAGATAAGGGATTTTCAATCTTTCTTTAAGGGATTGGTTAGTATGGATTATATATGGACTTCTGGTTGGAAATATCACCTACGAGATTGGATATTTTTATTGGAATCAATTTGGATACACCAAATCTTTTGAAGGGAAAGTATTTTTAGTAAGAATCTACTTATGGAAACCAAGATCCCAATTGTATGGGCGAACAGGATTGACGGGCTTTCATCACAATTTGTCAAACAGCTTGAGATCTCCTTGATTAATTCTGTCCAACGGGTTGATTGGAAGAATTCCTTTGGAAAGTGCCAATAGTCGAGAAGGCATTAAGGAGCATTTAAGGAGGACTCTTTAGTTGTTCAATAGAGTGTGTGAAAGAGAAATTCTAAAGTCTAAAGCTTCTCGATATCTTGTCACTTCTTACTCTGTGCTCTAAACTGTACTCAAAAGAGAAAAAAATATAGTGTGACTTCGTGAGAGAGCAGTAGACACTCGTCACTGTGAAGTTGAGATCACAAGATTGTAAATTCTTTTTTGATTCATAGTGGAATCCAGCCAGAAGGCTGTCAGCGTGGGAGAGTGGATGTAGGCTTGATCTAAGCCAAACCACTATAAATTCTATGTTCATATTCTTTTTCTTGAACTCCTTTATTTTGTTGTAGTTCTATTTAACTGCTAAAGTCTGAACTCGCTCAAAGTCTGTTATTCTTCAGACTCAGTTTTAAAAGTAAAATATTTTACCGTTCTTTACGAAAATTTGTTTTCACACCTATTCACCCCCTTCTAGGTGTTCATACTAGCACTAACAATACAGATGGTTCGGTATTGAGAATGGTAGACTATAGGACTAATCGATTGCGAAGGGTCTGTTCCTAGATCTTTGGTCAATTGTAGAATGCTAGGGTAATGAATCTTGCTAACAATCAAAATGGTGATCGCTTACCCTTTTGGCTATTAGATTTGACTAAGCTATAATTACTGGCTTGCATTCCAGTAAGCTCCATGGTCTAATAGGAATTAATTGTTAGGCCAATTTAACTTCACGAATTTGCAAATTGCAGACCTTTCCAACGATGGTTTCAATGGCAAGCTACCATCCAAATTGTTACAAATGAATTTATTGTTAATCAATATGAGTTCATGGATATTCTGCAAAAACTTTCTTCCGTGGGTTGGGAGAGGGTGACACGTGGAATGAAACTTATGAACAATGGAACGGAAAGGGAATACTCAAAAATTCAATATGCCCTTGTGGAAATTGATCTATCCAACAAGAAGTTCAAGAAATGGATATCTGCACAAATTTGGGATTAGAAGCCACTTCCTTCACATGCTTAGCCTTTCAAACAAAAATTTTCACCGGTTCGCAAAGCTGATGACTGCGTTGGAATCTCTACACCTTTCTTAAAACATGCTCTCCAGAGAGATCCCTCAACAACTAACCTAGCTTCCGTTTCTTTCTTTTGGGTAAGCAACTTAGCTAGCGTTCCTCAAAACAAAGCAAAGTGGAAGAGCACATCCATTGCAAGCCACAGTACCAAATCAGAGAAAGAATGGCAGCAAAGCCTAGAAGAAAACATACCACTAAGGCTTAACAAAGGGAAAAAAAAATGAGACATCAGAGAACAAATAGAAAGCAATAATAAACTACAAAGTTCAAGAATAATTTGTTATAATAAGTCTCGAATTTGAGCCCATAATTATAGGAAATTCCAAAAGTTGGATTTCGTGGACGTCCAGTTTTGCGCTTTGGAAATCAAGATTTCTTGTTCGGTGATATCAAATTGGAGTGGCACAAGAAAGAGAAATACTGCTTGCCTATTTTGACTGGGCGTAGAATTTTTGACCAACTAGCACAAGACTTCCTCAGCCAGTGGATATATATTTTTATATCTATATATATATATATATATATATATATATATTATAAAATTAATACCACAAAAATCTCAAATTGATACACTTCTAACAAATTTATCCTAAACTAATTTTTTGATCATAAAAAACCCTAAAACTAGTACATTTGCAACAAATTTATTCTCCATTAGTTCCCATTAAATTTAATTAATACCATGAAAATCACAAACTGGTAAAACCTAAAACCGGTACACTCATCAATTGTCATGTATTATTAAACTAAGCAATTTGACAGTAAAATTTAACAGAAATTAATGGAGGGTAACTTATCACAGGCATACTCATTTGAGATTTTTTATAGTCAAAAAATTAGTTTAAGGTAAATTTGTTTTGGATGTACGGTTTAGAGCTTTTCATGGTATTATATAATGCTTTTGCTTTAAGCTGTGGTTTTATTAAGAAAAAGAAAGGGCACAAACACAAGCCATTGTTGATGTGTGCATGAAGGGCGCTTAAATTATTACTCTAGATATTGAGAACCAGGAGAAAAGCACTTAACAAGATTAAATTATTTGATTTTTTATGGGGGTGAATAGTATTTTTAAAGCGAGTCTAGAAATAGCATTTATCATGTTTGGGTGATTTGATGAATTATTGAAAAAACATGGTAAAGAATTTACATTACATCGTGGAAGATCCTATGATATCCATAAGTAGATAAACTTAGCCATATGCG
The DNA here is from genome assembly GCA_017140395.1 of Eucalyptus lansdowneana. NCBI lineage: Eukaryota > Viridiplantae > Streptophyta > Magnoliopsida > Myrtales > Myrtaceae > Eucalyptus > Eucalyptus lansdowneana. The sequence continues at coordinate 17,955,958 of CM029487.1, read as the reverse complement.
GATAGACTTCTTTTCAAGGAAAAAAAAACTTTTATGAGCAGTTTATATTCTTTCTGGTTTAATTTTCATTCGTACTTTTAAAAATAGTGAGTTTTAGGATACTAACACGAATAGCCCATAAAGTCCGGTCCAACGTGCAATATCATCTTTGAGAATTAAAATGGGTCTTGAATTATTAGAAGATGTTATGTAGATTTTCTATTTGATCAAAAAACAAATTAGACATTATTTGATTACATGAAATATGATATGTAGCATAGGACCTTTAAAATGATGAGTTGGCATGCTACAAGAACATGTGATTATGAGTTTCATTTTTCAATCTATTTACTTTTATTCTTTATTTAGGAAAGGAAAAAAAGTCAGGGAATCAAATGAACATCTTCCTTGACATAAACGTTTCATCTTCTTCCTCATAATCAAACTTTTGATGCAATGTGCTTGGAGTCTCACATACAGAAATGGTTTGATGGGTTGAGATTGATCAGAGTGACGTCGTAGCTCTTGGGGTTGTGGAGGGTGCACCACCTAATTATGCGCATGTAGGTGAAGACATCGAATTTGACCAAATTGAATATGAGGTTGCTCAAGTCGGAGAACTCTACCTTGTTAAGGCACTTCAGATCGAAGAGTTCTCCAAATTGAAATGAAAAAAACAATTGGGAAGTTATTTAAGGAGTGATGTGAATTATCATTTTGGTTTTACTTGGATGAAAGCGATGCTCCACTACTAGAATTGCTTAATAGTCGGAGGATTAGGATCTTCAATTTATCTAGTGTGATGGGTATGAAATTACTGGTGTTTTGGAATGAGAAATTGTATTTTAGAATGAAAATTCTTTCACTTCTTCTTGTCCTTTTTTAGGTTTTAGAGGAATTATTGACCTTATAACCAAAGAGTTGATGAAAGCATCTTAAAGACTGAGGAAGGAAGAAAAAGTAACGTCACGCCCGAGAACCCTGGGCATGCGCACATCCCTTGATGGTTGACTGAAAATGCGACATCCCAGGACACGTCGCTGACCATTTCTTTTTTTTTTTTTTTTGTCCTTTCAATTAAGCACATACAGAAGTGAATTAAATAAACACCCGGTCAACCAACAACAAACACAGGGATAGTAAAACAAGGAACAATTTCCCAAACACAATAATTTCCTTACCAACTGTTGATCCTTGGAAGTCTATTAATTACAAGCCTCTCAGCGGCCACTTCCTATCGACCCTCTTAAAAGCCTCAGGGATCAGGGTCACCCTAAAGTTCGCTAACAGTAGGACCAGCCAAAAGGTGTCGCATCTCGCGCCCACCACATCCGCACTTAGCAAATCTCCATGCTACGGCCCTGAAAAAGGTTAGCCCACGATGGGGTGAGATAAAATCTCAGCGAGTCAAAAACCTAAACCCCGATTAGGATGCAAATTCGACTCGAAGGCAATCCTAAACACACACCATACAGAACTTACCTCGCCTCGGCGCGTACCTGCACGTTAGCTCAACATATATACCATCATCAGTGCAGCAAGTGCAATTTAATAATCAGAACACATCATTTCATCCATCAAATAATCATATGGGTCCCGATTATAAGTCAAAACCGTTATGACACGTCCCATATTGTGCCACAAAATTTTACCCCATAATTAGACGCATCTATCACAACCATCCAAGCGTGTTCCAGTTATTACGACCCAACTCGACAGTCGGCGGTCATCTGGCATAACTGAGTGTCGTCCTGCTCCGTCGAACACGTCAACGTCTAGAACCCCCGCCTAAACGGCATCCCAAAAAGGGGCATCGGTCCGGCTTCCACCGCAATCGGCTTCCGGACCCCGCTGGGCATCCGATAAATATTGGGCATCGTCCCCAAACTCCCGTTAGGTGATGGATTCCGATAGTGACCACACGTGCACACATACTTGGCCAAAAACACTATGCTTTGCACTCAAATATCTTGTGTTCAAATAATGAACTTAGCCACTTTTCTTCGTTTTAAAAATCATTCTAGTAAAATAATTGTGCGTGGTCACGCATTTAAATCGAACCATCAAATTTGGTACACTCCCAGTTCAAAACTCCACGATTTTATATAGTACCTAAAATTTTGGCGTCAAAAACTGACACCCGGTATTTTTCTAATTAAATACCCATAAAAGCGAGTTTTGTAATAATAATTACCAACTATCACCAAGCACTCAATTGCACATATAAACCATCAAATTCACATATAGATTCAACCACGAGAATCAGCATAAAATTTCATGAAATGGCTAATCTGTCACTAATTACGCTAGTTGCGATCAATTAAATAAATCGTGAGTAATTAAATAAATTGCGTTTAAGTAAATTGAACCACTTAATTAACTTAACCATGTAGGCACATCATCAATCAAGTCAACTATATCCTCCATCAAATAGCCAAGAACACTAAAAATCCCTTTTTAAAATTCACTTGGCAACTTTTTTTTTTTGTTCAAACTTTCCGAAATAAATTCGTATGGGGTCACGTATTTGAAATTAACCCGCCAAACTTTGCACACATCTAGTATAAAACATCCTCATTTTATTGAGCACATAAAATTTGGCGTCCAAACCCAACACCTCATTTATTTTATATTTTCTTTTCCAACCATCCCTATTTGGAAACAATCTTTAGTAAACCCCCCCTTTTTTTTTTGTTCAAAACTCTTAGAAATAAATTCATAGGTGCTCACGTACTCAAAATTAATCCATCAAACTTTGCATGCACCTACTTTAAAACCTCATTATTTTGTTGAGCAAATAAGTTTTGGTGTTCGGACCCGACACCTAATTTATTTTCTATTGAATAGTCCATGAGGTCACCTTTTGTAAAAGTAATAAACAACCGACATAGAGCAATCAACCTCATGATATCACACATAAGTTCCCAACATGCCAAACATAAACCAAGTCACAACATATTCATTTCCCAGCAAGCAAGATACCCATAACAACTACAAAACCATAATCGATCCTAACCAGCAGAAACTGAGCCACTCGCGCGCCTCCGAGTTTAATTCCAGAAACATAATCAAACGGGCTCAGAAAATTCTCAAATTTGAATATGTTATAAAGGACACCTAAACGAACATATTTCATGAGCCACCTTGACCCATATCTTCCTAGAATAAGAGCAATATTTTGCTCAAGTTGTTGTCGCAACCTCTCTTTTTCCGTTCGGGGGAAAAGAAAGAAGGTTTAGGGGTATTTGCCTAAAGAGGCGGACCAACGGCCCTAGATTAGGCGTGGGCTCTCCTAAGCCCATACCTTGCATGACGTTGGATATTGTATTTATATTCTTAACAACCCATGTATTTCTAGGAGTCGCCACTAGCCTATTGGGGTCGGCTAGAAACCAATCAAGACGCGAGAGTGTTGTCTCGATTCCTACGCAACCAGAGATTTCTAGGAACGGGGACTTGTTTACGCCAATGTTTCTATTAGCAGCCTTGCGGTATCACTAACTTGGAAGGTTGTTCATCTAACTGGCCACACAATCTTGATTACCAATTATAATCCTTATAAAACCGCTAAGTGTCTATGCAAATGTTTTTGTACCTTAACTTCTAGACTAATTCTAACATAATTTAGAAGAGAAATTTACACTCCAATTAATGAAAAGCGGTGCGGTAAATAAACATCCAGGAAATTGAAAGGACTTAAAAGTAATACGGAAAAGAAAGACCTGATACAAGTCGGGCAAATAATATTACATGGCCTTATTATCATGCCCCGGGACAAGACCCCTGTGAGCGAAATGGGAATTTAAATATGCATGAAATTACTCTAGATGCATGAAATTGCTCTAAATAATTTTAATCTACGCAAAATGGATTATTTACAAAAATGGTTATAAAATACCAAAATATCATTAAATTAAGAAAATGACCTTTTAAAAATAGGAAAATTTCCTAGATGTCATTTCTATGATAATTTGATATCATCAATCATTTTTATAATTTTTTTTAAATTTTCATATTTTTTCATATTTTTTAATTTTTATTTAAAATTAATTCCCTAAACCGATATATGTCGATTTACACTAATATGGGACTGCCCAGTACATGAATATAACAAGAACCAAGCTCAAATCGACCGTTTCAAGATTGAAACTTGGTTTGTGTATTTCGTCGAACACTTGGCGTGCATCAATCTACCCCAAACCAGCTTCCTCGGGCCATGTTTGCGGCCTTCAATCCCAACTCATGCAATCTTATGCGAAACTAAAGTATCAAGATTATACTACCACATGCAAGGAGTAAGATTAGATAGAAATCACAGTTTAAAACACACGAAAACCAAGCTGGAACCATCATCAAATATGCGGGTTTGAGCTGATTTTGCAAATCTAAGTTTGAACCCAAGTTAAGCAAACAGGTTGAATGTCCATATTCAACCTCCGACACTCATCACATACGAGATCTAAGAGAAACACTACCTAATCCGAGTGAAAGTAGGTAACATGAGCTTTTAAATGCAACAAACATCATAGAGAATGACCCAACGAAAAACATCAAAACGATCTCTCCAAGAAGCACACATGCAAAACTCGAAGAGATTTCAACACTTGGAAAAATTCCAGCCTCAAAATCAGTTTTTTGGACTAGTTTTCCTCTTGATTTTTCACTATTTAAACATGTTCAAGCTCGAACAAAAATACATCTAGGATACTTACCTTGCTTCCTAGTTTCTTTTGCAAGTGGTTCTCGGTCGAGGAAACCAAGAAATTATCCTTGGGGAGCACGTGGAATTTGGCTCCTTCAAACTGGAAATGAGATCTGCAGAAACAAGAACTGACAACGAAGGTTTTCGTTGACCTCTAAAATTAGACTTCGAGACTTCTTTTGTTGGAAAACTTAACACCAAACCAAACTATATGTATTCTAGTTTGGGGTAAAAGTCAATATTTTCCTCATTTGCCTCTCAATTTTCTCAAAAACACTCTCTTTCCCTCACCCATGACCAACCGGACTCAAACACCTAGAAAAATTTTCGGATTTTCTTGGCCCACCAGGAGGGTGATTTTCGGGGGGGGGGCTTTAGGAGACCTTCCCGAACTCCATTGGGGACGTACAACCTATGGATGGAAATATATTTGAGTGAAGTTTCACTCTCTAGTTGAAGGTTTTGGCTAATTTTGAACGCAGGTATGTGAAAATCTCACTTTTCTTTGCAAGGGTCGGTCTGGAATTTCTAGGTTGACTCTTTCTTGAGTTGCTTCTGGAGGTGTTTTTGGAGGACAACCGTGAGCTCTCTCCTCTGCTCCTCATCTCTTCCCTCTCATGCCTTGAAAGAGCTTGCTTCCATGATATTGTCCCCTCAATTAAGGGATTTTTGGTTGGTCTTCTGTCCACCTACCAAACCCGTCAACATGGCTACTTCAACAACTTTCTGACTTAGCCAGATTTTCAATTTTTGCATATGTTGAGTGTCCAGATTTGGAGCGATTTTCCCGTGCTTTCAAAAGCTTATCTTTGACCAATGTTTGTTCACTTGCAGTACCAATAATGGCCTTCCATCCCGTGCAGAGATGGGGCTGGTTAGGCAGCTGAGGAGGATATGGTGGGGTCACCAAGTTGCTTACTTAGCAACTCCGAAATTAGACCAACTTGTGGACTAAGATTTGTCAGTTGGTTTGAGTGCTTTAATCCATCAATTTGGCTACGATTTTTGATCAATTAGCAAGCTCATGCATAGTAGTTTAAGATCTCGACCAGATTTTGTAATTTTGCCCACCCAATTTTGCAAGAAAGTCCCTCAAAGTTCGCGATTTTCTTATCCGAAAATATCCAATTCAATACAAATTTAGTCTTTTTGGCTCGATTTGATTGATTCGACTTGGCCCAAATTCAATTTCAACTTAATTGGTGACCAAGATGATGATTTACGGGCTTTGGCGCAAAATTTGCAAAATTTGCAAATTGGTCCCTCAACTTTTGGAAATTGCATTTTGGCCCCAACTTGCCATTTGAATTCCAATCTGACCTCCTGGGCTTGGCTAGTCACATTTAGATCACTGGCCCCAACTTTTTTTTCTTTTTTTTTTTCATTTTTTAAGTAAAAACATCTTCCATTTAAAACACTATATTAAATGCCTAGATAATCTATATGCAAGAATTTAACTTGAAATACTTTTGTGGAAAAACAAGTTCTCATTTTTTCGAAATGATTTTTGGGCAAGAATTTAGGTGTTAACAGTTGTTACTCAAACTGTGTTCATGTCTAGAAATTCTGTTTTCCAAAATCAGTTTGGTTTGAGCTCCAAAACTTATCCGCTTGATCTAAAATTTGACTATGTTAAACTAAAAGATGTGATGAACAGCTTTTGTGAAGAAACTCTTTCAAAAATTGAATCCTAAGAGTTGATAAAAATCCTTTGAACACTAAAAGGTCACTGTTTCCAGCACAATCCGAGATTCTATTTTGCAAATAACGAAGCTAAAATCTCATTCTTTTAAATCCATAAAAAATCTTAAGTAAAATATATGTCATAGCTGAAGATGTTTAGAACATTTCTCAAGAAGGAAGCAACCTCGAAATCGTAGCACATTTTTCCCCACAAAAATGGCAAGCGGCGAGCGTTCAGCAAACTGATCCGGGAGAAATCCACTAAACCAAGCTAAATCACCCTCATTAGTACTAATCCAACCAACTAGATTAACACTAATCTATCTTAAGGCTAATATAACCAAATTAGATTAACACTAATCTAACTTAAGGCTAATCTAACTTAACATTAATCTAATCAAGCTAATTACCACTAATATAACCCCATAAGCACAATTAACAATCTAATCAAGGATTAGAGAGTTAACTCACTGGAATTCAACGGTGGCAAGCTCACGGCGACGGCGACACGAAGGCAGTAAGGACCCGTGACTACTGCGTTTTGCACGGAGGTCCAACGGAGGAGGAAACGACCTTACAAGCTCTCGGCCAAAGAGAGCTGGGTTCGGCTTGGGTTGAGTTTGTTGGGGGCTGGTTGGGTGAGCTGGAGACGTGCGAGGCTACTGCTGGTCAGCGGTGGCGCTGTTCGGTGAAGGGCTGTGGCTGTTGAAGTTGGGGTTAGCGGCTGCTAAGTTGGTGCAGTTGCTGGGCATGAGGGCTGGTGGTTAGCGTAGCAACAAAAAGATGATGCTGAAGGTAGCGGTGGTGTGGTGTAATGAAGAAGGAGGTGCTGGCATGGAAGCTTTCAGCAACTAAACAATGAAAGGAAATGGAGAAGAGGGGAAAGGAAGAGAGGGGTGGGCTGTTCGTTGGTGGGGGAAATGGGCAGCACGTGAGGGAAGGAAAGGGGAAGTAAAATGGAGAAGGAGAGGATGGGTTGGCAGTAGCAGCAAGTGGAGTCTTCACGCGTGAACTAAAGAGAGAGAGAGAGAGAGAAGGGAACTACAAGTCAAAGCATCAACCAATGCCAAGCCTTTAGAAATATCTAATCCACTCATGAAATGCCCCAAAAGTCTTGTGCCACCAAAGTCAAGAGCCCAACCACTGAGAAAATAGCTATAATTTCCCTAATTAAGCTATTTTTGGGCAGCCAAATAGCACCATTAACCTCCCATCCGAATTTCCATTTTTCTTTTCTTTTTGTCCGAAATTGATTTTTTCGCAAAATTCTGGGCTCGACGGATGTCGCGACCTACCCTCAGGGGGAGGGAGCAGGTTTAGGGATATTGCTTAAATGACGGACTTAAGGCCCATGATTAGGCGCGGGCTCTCCCAAGCCCATACCTCGCGTGACGTTGGGGTATTTTTAAGAATTTTGCAAAAAGGAGTCATCACTAGCCTATTGGGGTCGGCCAAAAACCAAGCGAGGCATGAGAGTATACCTCACTTCTTACACAACCAGAGAATCTAGGGTCGGGGACTTGATTACACTAATTGACCAATTAAAGCCTTTTCGGTACCTAATCTTTTTCATTTTAAAATAAATGATTTTTATCAGGCAGTTTGAATTGATTTTATACCTATCCACTAACATGTGAAGTGATCATGCGGGTACGCAATCATTAAAATAGCAATTAGCAACCAAGATCCTAATGGTAGTAAATTGAACACATGTAATTAAACATAATTAATTATACAAATTAAACATGCGATATAATCAATATACGAGCAAATAAAGGCCTAATTACACTAAGAATGCAAGATAAGGCAATTCCTAACCAAACCCTACAATTTTTGGAGTTTCGAAAATTTCTTTTTAAAAAATAATAAAAATAATAAAAATAATAAAAATAATAAAAATATTTATTTTTCTGGAAAATTCTTCTTTTTTATGGGCAAACCGGGTTGGGTCGGGTCGGTCTAACCCTACCTGGGCTCGGCCCAGTCAGCGTAAGTCGGATCCGGTCAGAGATCGAACTCGAGTTCGGTCCAGTCAGGGAGGGTCGAGACCAACCCACTCGGGTACGGCCCAGTTGGGCTTTCACTCACACAGAATTGGATGAGCCTAAACGAAAGGGACCAAGTGGGCCAAATCCAGCTCGGCCTGTTGGCCTTTGATCTGCGATTAGGGGGGACGGTGATGGCGTGTAGCATAGGCGGTGTCTTTGGTTGAAGGCCACGACGGTGTTGCCTTGGCTAGGTGGCGGCGACAACCCTCGATGTTGGAGGTCGGCTGGTTTCGACAGTTGCGGCGAGGACTGTCCTAGGCGAACTCTGGCGACAGTGCATGCGAAAGGATCTGTGGCTCCTTTTCCTCTTCGACTCCGGTGACATAGCTCCAAGAACTCGAACCAGTAGGCACGTAGAAGGGAGAGGGATACGAGACAGAGAGAGAGAGGGGTATGAGAGGGCCTTAAACAACGAAAACAGGGGCAACTTCCAATTGGGCATTTCGTCGAACGGTTAGCAAGCGACGTGGGAAACAGAAGCCTCAAGCTCAGTCGAGGCCCCCACACGAGCCTAGGATCTAGCGAAACCAATCGGGACAACGAGGAATGTAGCCGAGGAATAGGCAGTGGCTAGAGCTCACTCGAAACGGTTGGAGGAGCTTCGGCAAGCTTGGTACTAGACTACGCACACCAGGTGTTTGGCGAAATGCCTACTTGGGTTCCAGAGAGGTTACAATGGCTGACGTTGGTCGAGATGGTTCACTGGCGGTGGCGGTGGCCTGGAGACATGCCGGGGCGGCTTCCAATTGGGCATTTCATCGAACGGTTGGTGGGCGACATGGGAAACGGAAGCCTCGAGCTCGGCCGAGGCCCCCACACGAACCTAGGATCTAGCGAAACCAACCAGGACAATGAGGAACATAGCCAAGGAACAAGCGGTGGCTGAAGCTCGCTCGAAACGATTGAAGGAGCTCCAGCCGGCTTGGTACTAGACTATGCACATCAGGTGTTTGGCGAAATGCCTACCTAGGTTCCGAAGAGGTTGCAGCGGCCGGCGTTGGTCGGGATGGTTCACTGGCGATGGAGGTGGCCCGGAGACATGTTGGCGGCGGTAAGGTGGCCCGATCTCCTCTTCTTCTCCCCTCCTACCCGTTCTCTCCTCTCGTTCTCCCTTTTCTCCTCCTACCTCCTCCTGGTTTTCCCTCTCCTATTCTATGTTCTATTCTTTCTCCCAGCCCCCTGCGTGTGAAAAGACCCCTGTAGCATAAGCCCCCATGCCGGATGGGACTGCGCTGGTGCGCGGATCGCGGTGCTACCCCCCCTCGCGATCCTCTACCCTTGCCTTGTTGTTCTATCCCATCTCCGCCTTCTGCCTCTTCGCGCAAGTGAAGGATTGAGGAGAAAGGAGTTCAACTAGCGCGGGCTAGGCCAGTGGGCCATGCAAGGGAGAAAGAAGAAAGGAAAAAGGGGCTGTGCCCAGGCCCACGTGGGGGGAAAGAAGAAAGGAAAAGGGGCGGGCCGGGCCAAAGCCAAATCCGGCTCAACCCGACCCCCTTGATTTTTTTATTGAATTAATTGAATTTTTTAAGAATAAAAATAGGTGTCAACCAACGGAATTTCTCCAAAAGATGAGACGACGTCCTATAAATGAATCGTGACACGCACAAACGTCCGATTCCCGAAATCGAATTCAATTTCATGGTTAAAATTGACTGAACGTGATTTTAGTACAACCTAACCTATTGGGTAGCTTTTAGGGATTTTAGTGCGTTTGACCCATGGTCGATAATTAGCAATCCATGTTTGTGCATCTCCGACTCGTAGACGACTCTCGGTTATTGTAAAAATCGCAAGGTTTCAATTACGTGTACCGAGTATAATTTTGATAGAAAATCGAGTTAGTGTCGTTCGACGTGAATTTTGCAATCACGCGGAATCACCCGCAATTCAATTACGTGATTCCATTGAATTGACCTATAGCCGATCACAATTCAATTATAACGGTGTCATATTGACCCTTGCCGATTATTATGGTCGAGCAGTCGATTTCCAATCGAATTCTCTAGTCTGCTGCGTTTATATCCCTTAACGGCTTCACCTAATAGATTAGTTAACTCGTGAGTGGCCAACTCAGAGTAAAATGACCACAGGCATGTCGATGAAACAATCATTTCATATATTCGAGATGGGGTCAAATTTCATGATGTCACAAGTAATTAGCATCTTTTAGAGTGCCTCGGGTTTGAGTTGTTTTGAAATAAATATCTTATGTGGATCACCTTTTCCTTATATCATGTGAATACTTGATATGTAGAAAATCCAAGCATAACTTTTTTTCTTGTCCATCATTCAAACTTAGCATGTTAAAGGCCACATCAATAGATTCTGCTTAATCAATTAACTAAAGGATGATACTGAACATCTTCTTATAGTCTAGCAACTATAATGAATATTTAGTGATAGTATAAGTACTATACTGAACAAATTGAAAGTCGAATGATGACATCGTACATTGGTCCATAATTTAGAAATTATTCGTGTCATTTTCCCATGAATTTTATAACAGCAATAGTTTTGTGCGGTTTTTGTTATTTTTCAGTGACTAAGCTTGTAAAAATTAAAATTTATTCTTCTCAATCCAAATTTTAAGAATCTCTTCATAAAATAAATTGGTGATTAAAGATAACAATCCATCACTTTCACCAGCAGTCTTTTAACTATTAAATTGTAGATAATTTAGTGTCATATTTGTTTTCTTGTCTCTACTGTGTCTATGGGTTCCAATATTTAGTAGCTCACCACATTCAGATTTTAGAAGTAGCGAATGTCCAAAATTAGATTCTCTATCACAGCCCAGAAGTGAAAGTGAGTGCCGATTGTACATTAGAACGTAAATTGCCACCATATATGTTACAGTATATAATGATATAATATGATGTTCTAGGAAAAACAGTCAGAAAGATAGAACAATTTACGAGAAAACAACGTCTACATACAATAGCTTACGAACCACACGAGTTCGCATGAAGTAAATAGAGATTGAAATTGTAGGAATTTGTAACTATTTTTTTATACAAATTAGACACATTACAATTTGCATTACTAATAAATGTTACATAAATATCCAACTACATGCACACTTCCTTATTGCTCAGTGCCTTCTTGATCTTTTCCACTTTTTTGCCATTCTTTTAGGGTAGTACAAGAACCACCTACTCTTCTCATCAATGATGAAGTTCCCTAACACAATACCAATCGAAAACCAACCTCTAGCACCAATTAGCACAACTTTCCAATCCAAATCAAATGGAGAATCTTATTCACTTTTTTCCTCGAACAAAAATGGTGATAATGGTAATTTACTCACAACCTTTGTGCATTTATTTGGTAAAGAACTTCCACATAACCCCCTTCTTCGTGGCAAATGAACGGGTCCCAAATATGTTGAATTGACTCCTTCGTGGTATTGGTCTTGATAGTTGATTATGAGAGACATGAAAAGGCGAAAGAAATGTAAGTTGGGCTAGTTGTTGAGGTATCTCTCTTGAGAGAATGTTCCAAGAAAGGGCTAAAAATTCCAGCTTTGTCAGGTTTGCTAAGGAAGGTGGGATGGAACTAATGAGAATGTTATTCGAAAGGTTAAGCATGATAAGTGACTTCAAATCTCCAACAAGATCGAGTATGCATCCTTCGAATTTGTTATTGGAGAGGTCAATTCCCATAAGGACATAAGGAACCTTTGAGTATTCCATTTCTGTGCTTTTATTCTTCAGTTTCATTCCATAAGTCATTTTATACCTAACAACCACTTGCCAAGTATCCACATAAATGGTAACTATATATATATATATATATATATATATATATATATAGGATGAAGAGAGCCCTAAAAAAAGTATACATATATTCCAACCGATCTTGACCAACAATTACTTTCATGGCATGGAAACTCTGCAACAACTTGCAAGGAAGTTCGCCATTGAAACTTTGGTTAGAAAGGTCCATGATATGCAAATTGCTGAAGTTAAACTAACTTCAATATATTTCTATTGGACCATGGAACATATTAAATTTCAAGATAATAGCTTTGAGCTCGATCAATACTAATAGCCACCATGGAACTTATCAAGAATTTGATTATAACCAAGGTTAAAGTACTTTAGCTTTGTACAATGCCAAAAATCTTGGGATAGACCCTTGCAATCAATTCTCTATCAGGTCAATAATGGTCAATGCACAACCTTTTGGATAACCATCAGGAATCATGCCCTCAAGTTGATAAATCCCAAGACTCAAAATTGACAAAGAACCAATGTTTTCAAGACATGAAGGAATTGTGTCATTTAGACTATTGATTGACAAATCAAGAACCACAAGGGATCTTGCTTTACAAATAGATTGTATTTCTCTGAAGAGGAAGTTCTTGGAGAAATTGTAATAAATCACTAATGGAGGTGGACTAGGGAGAGCAGCTTTGAGCAAGTTAGAACTAATGTCAAAATACATCAACTTGGGAAGTGGTAGATTGATATGGTTGTTCACGAGGCCACTTAGAAAATTGTGAGAAAGACTTACACTCTCTAATCCACATAAGTAGCCTAAAAACTTCAAGAATTCATGTAAGTTGCAGGAATCTAAAGCTAAAGTGGAAAGTTTTGAAAGAGTGGCATTGATCTCGATCTTGCTAACAAAAGATATGTTGTTGAAGTCCAAATATAATGTTGTCAAGTTCTTGAGTTCATGTAAATCCACCATGCCGCTCAATTTATTCCAACTAAGATCAAGATACTCAAGATCCTCAAATTTGTATAAATCCACTGTACCACAAAAATTATTCCCACTAAGATGAGATATTTAAGATGCTTGACTACCCCTAATGAATTTGGAATTTCACCTTGCATTGTTGGGTGAAATGTCAAGTGCAATCAATCGAGTCAAGTTCTCAAATGAAGATGGAATCGGACCACTTAGTTGAACATCTACGAAATGTAAACAAACAAGGCTCGTTAATTTGGCCATTGATTGAATCTCATCATCATCATCATCATCATCTCTCTCTCTCTCTCTCTCTCTCTCTCTCTCTCTCTCTCAAATAAAAAAAGCTTTGCTAGTTGAATATTACCTGAAAGGTACAAAGAGGTAAGTTTTGTCAAGTTGACAAGCCAATGCCAAATATCACCGCTAATATTATTGACACAAAGCTCTAGATATTAGGGGTGAGCGGGTCCAGGGTGGGTAGGGTCTAGACCTGGACCCTGTTCCCTACCCTGTTATAATCGGTTCTCCTTTTTTGGACCCTGTTCCCTACCCTGTTTTCATTGGACCCTGTTTCCGGCCCACCCTGTTTTTCTGGTCCGGGAACAGGGTTGACCCTGTTTATATTGGAACCTATTTTGCATAAAAATTAACCTTAGAAAAGCAAGTCTATATGAGTTATCTACTGAAACAAAAAGGCCGGACCAAGTACATCCTTCGACCAAACTCATTAGGAACATGTATAAAATTTGGACTCCCCTTGAAGAAAACAACCAAGTATAATTCGACCACCTCGTATCCCTATATCCCACAAGATACATCGAGTTTCTCATATTCTAGTAATATACAAGCTAGCAATTTAGCCAATTAACTAGTTGTAATATAATTTTTGGCTAATCACATATCAACCTTGTCCTTCATGTGCTCGATCTTCTTCTCCTTCTTCGGCCTTGCGTTCCACGTGGTACAAAATCTCTGACAAAAACCTAAAATTCATATATAAAGAAAAATCAACAAGAATTCATACTCTAGGATTTAATAAAGTCTATTTACTTACCACAAACAGGTCCGGTCGGAGCCGGTTCCCGGTGGGTAATCCTCGGAACCGGTTCCCAGACCGGTTTAAATAGGGTCTGAGTTTTGGGAACCGGTTCTCGGCCCGGTTTTAACCGAACCGGTTCCCGACCTGTTTTCCGGGTGGGCAGGACCGGGAACCGGGTAAACCCGGTCCGGTTGCACACCCCTACTAGATATGACAGTTGCGTGAGGTTAGCGAAGGAAGCAGAGATTTCACCATAAAATTTACTTAGCGATATATCCAGAAAAGAGAGCTGAGAAAGATTACTAAGTGAAGTCGGAAGTGAACCCGAGAAATCACAATACCTAATTGATAACACATTCAAGAAAATAAGGTTTACGATGGAAACAAGTAGTTCTCCTGAGAAATTCGTGCCCCAAAGAATTAATGATTCTAGGGAAAAACCCCACTATTGTTCTGGAATCGAACCATAAAGGTTGTCATTCAAACTAATGTCAAGGATTTCAAGGTTTGGTAATTGAAAGATGCCCACCGGAAATTCTCCATGCAATCCACAATAACTGAGTTTAAGCAACTACAAAGAAGAGAAGTTTACAAGCACATGAGGGAATGGTGATGACATGCTTATAAAAGAGGGATCAAGTTCTCTGAGCATAGTTAAGTTTCAAACAAATTTGTCTACATTGGGCATCTCGAGACGCCACTTGGAGAACAAATCAAGAGATATGATGGAATCCCACCCAAAGGACAAATCAAGAGAAATTAATCTAGATAGCCATGGGATATCCAAAAGGACTTTTCCAAAAAAGTGCGAATTGAAGAGATTAAGGCATTGAAACCCAGAAAGATTGCCGAAGCCATATGGGATTGAAGAAGAGTTGAAGTCATTCCAAGAGAGATTGAGGGATTCCAAGTGGAATAAGGGAAAGAGGCTACTATTGGAAGTTATGGTACCAAAGAGATAGCTGCTACTAAGTTCAAGGCCTATCCCATGATCAGAGGCCTCGTTGCACTCTACACCATCCCACAAGCAGCAATCTTCATGTTCATCTAGAGACCATGATTCAACCTTTAGATAAACACAAAGAAAATCTTCTTTGGTGTTTCGAAAGCTTCTCTTGAATCCATCAAGGCTGAGCTCTCATACGGATGGCGTGGTGGCATAGTGAGTGAAGTAGGAGTCATCAAGAGAAGGACGATCCAAGTTAGAAGCGCATATAGTAAGGATGCCATGATTTTGTTGTTTTAGTTATTGGAATTGGTTAATGTATGCGAGGTAAAGTGCGATTAAGAAGCTTTTATAGACAGTAATAACCGGTCCCATTCTATGGAAGTTAGCGCTACTTTTCTTTTTTTTGGTCGGAAATTTAGCGCTACTTGCATCACTTGTTATATGTGAAAAGAGGCATTCTTACATAGAACATTGATAACATCTCTTCTTTGATAGGAATTGTGTACCAAACAATAGCATGACCTGCACATGGATCTTGAAGAAGAAAAATCACACATTGTCCAATCAAATATCCAATACATCCTCCTTGTCTACTTCTCTAGTTAATCGTGCACTCGTAATTTTTACATAGAAACGACAAGGTGTTGGTTTAGATGGTTAGAGTGTTTGCTCGTCTCCTTGAGATGGGTATCAAGCCTTGCTAGGAGCACTCTATAATTAAAATCATGAATACACCGAGTCAATATAAGAGATGGTACCCTTGTGATCACCCAAGAAAGTGAACCAATCGAGTTGCGCAAAAAGTGCCCCCTCCCATATGCCATTTCATTGCTAAATTTAAAATAAATAAAAAGTAGCATAGAGGTGATTGGCCCGGATAACTTGTACCAAAATGGTATGAATGAATGGATAATTATAATATGTTTATGTATGTATTTCATGTAAGCTTTCATCATTACTTAGCCATTTTCAATACAACATTGATCAATTATTCAGTTGGATGAAGCAAACATTTTAATTGTCTAGATTGAACTCCACTGATTACAAATGACTTGAGCTAACTTAATACCGTGCCCGTTGAATATCATAGTATACATTTTACATTTACAATTCAACGGTGCTATATGGACTCCATGAAAAAATGAATAAATATTCATTATTTTCAAAGATATTTTTGTCATTATTTTTATGTAAAACGAGGTGAAGATATGAAATCTCAAATAAAAAAATCAATCGGTGACAATGATATTTTAATTTAGTGACTTATACTCATCAATCTAAAAGATGAGCAACAGTCTTCTGCAGGTGTCTCATCTTGGTCTTTTATATGAAAAAAAAAAAAAAAATGCTAAGCTGACCATCCTCCATCAAGTGACGGAGTGACGGTCAACATTAGCACCACTCCGGTTGACTTTTTCAACTGGTTTCCTCTCACCCAATTTATTTTTATTACAAGTGTAAATTGAGAAATAAAATCCTAAGAGCCCATACAATCAATTTCATGAATATGATGAAAAATATAAATTAGATACTAAAATATAAATACTACAAGTAAAAAATATTATCATCTACTAAAAAACAATCGCTAATGTCATTATATACATCTATTAAATTTAAAAGATGAAAAAATACTTGAGACCAAGATTGATTTTGCAATGTTTTAGGCTGGCGAAGTACAACAGAAGTGTACATGGGGACACTTAAGTGTCAAAAATTACTTAAATGTACAAATAAGTGTCACTTTTTTTGAAAATTTAGACATCCGAGTGCTAAGTTCGGCGAAGGCTCCCAAAAATCCTACGTGGCATTTTTTTAATAATATAACTCAGAGTTGAGTCAGAAAGAATAGCCAAAATAACGTCACCTCTTATTTGAATTTTAATATAAATGTTAATTAAATTAAATTTAAAACTTTAAAAAAAGTTGCAAAAGGCATTGGATGAGGGTTGTGGAAGCCCTCGTCCCTGTCTCCCCACCGTCGTTAGGCCGGGGCGACCCTAGCCGACCCCCCCCCCCCATCGTCGTGGCCCCTCTCGCCGATAATGAAGAGGCGACGGCGAGGGCTTGCATAGCACTTGCCCAATGCCTTTTGCAACTTCTTCTTCTTCCATTTTTTAAAATAATTTAGTTGTAAATTTAATTTAGTTAATAGTTATATTAAAATGCAAATATGAGACATAATGATGTCGTTTTTTGCTTATCTAGCCACGTTAGCATGCAAAATGTCATTGTTTCGAGTTATGTAGCCATGTTAGCGTGCAAAATGACATTGTTTTGTACTTGTCTCTCCGGAAAAAAAACGTCACATCAACATTTTGGTCAAATTTTCTCCCGTTGGCACTTAATTGGTCTACTTTACTCTCGATTTTAGCACTTAAGT
Organism: Eucalyptus lansdowneana; assembly: GCA_017140395.1. Lineage (NCBI taxonomy): Eukaryota > Viridiplantae > Streptophyta > Magnoliopsida > Myrtales > Myrtaceae > Eucalyptus > Eucalyptus lansdowneana. The sequence goes on along the minus strand of CM029487.1, from coordinate 17,938,480 downwards.
GTAATTTTCCTAACTTTTTATACTTAAATGTTCCATCGTGTCAAGTTTTGGCACTCTAGGTGTCCGCATCTCGTTTTAGGCCTAACACATCTTCATCTACGAGATTTGGATCAATGGGGTAAATTTTCTTCTCTGCTAATTCATTTTTCTTATTTTGTTATTTTCTTTACTTCGCTCGTTTTATGCATAATCGATATCACTGGTCTTAATTTTAGATCACCAAAGAGTCCGTCTAAAGTAATTTGATTTTGGTGAAAGGAATGAAAAGATAACAATGAATTGTTATTAATTGCAAAGCAAACGCCTCAAGTGTTTTTTCATCTTTTAAATTTACTAGATCTATATAATGACATTAATGATTTCTTTTCAGTAGGTGATAATATTTTGTACTTGTAATTATTTATATTTTAGTATCTAATTAATTTTTTATCATATTCATGAAAATTGATTGTGTGGGCATCTTCAGATTTTATCTTTCAATTTAAGCTTATAATAAAAAAACATAAAAATAAAAAAAAAATTTAGGTGAGATGAAACCGGTTAAAAAAGTCAACCAGTTTCGTCACAAAATCAGCGGTCATTAGTTGACTGTCACTTCGTCACTGGATGGAGGATGATCAGCTAAGCCACACTTGTTATATATATATATAAGTAGCTAAGTAACTTCTTGTACAAGATTAATACATAATCCTTTCCTTATAAAAAACTAACATCAACATATTTAGTGAAAGATTTTCACTTTTTGAGTGAAACAACATGTATGGAACATCAAGATCAAAATGACCAAAGGCTGAACGATGTACACTAATGAGGGTGACATGATATGATATTTCTTTCTTAATATAATTTTTGCATTTGTTATTTTAGCACTTATGTCATAGAAGAGACAGAGGAGACCGTAATGCCGTAGCCTTCACGGTAAGCAATTTTATGGATCAGAATTCTAGGGCGTCTTCTTAGCCGCTCCATAGTTTGATGTGAAAGAATACTTGGGGTGACTAAAGCCAAAATCTCAAAGTCTCTCGGGCTCAATGTTTTAGTTTGGATGGCCTATCACCTTCAGTTTCATTGTCAATGTCCTACCTCCAATTGGACCAAAGAGGCAAATTTGATCTGTATGAGAAGTCGGACTCAAAATATCACCTAATACAAGCAAGTGAAAAATGTAGATATTTTCTATGTAAATAACAGGCGCATTCAATTAGTTTGGCCGCTTATTTCCTTAGTGGGCTATTGTTTTTGCAGCTTCTTATAAATGAATTGACAAACCACATAAGAGATTGAGGTATTGACAAAGGGATGATTAAGATCGACTATAGTATGCGTCTTGCCTTAAATGTTTTGCAATGTCAACACACTGCGTATGTCTCACTGCTTTTTTTTAAAAAAATAGATATATATTTTATTTGAATATAATGGTACGGGTTATAATCAAATAGGCATTTTCCTTTTCGAAAGGGAAAAAAATGGTCACACATCTACAAGGAACATATTAGGTTGAATTCTTGTGCACGCCGTGATTATCGCCGTGATTATCGCTCATGTGCAATCACAATTGCATAGGTGCCCCACTAAATTGAAAGATGAAATGATAAACAAGTTATAAAATTTAAAGTGCCAAAAGATGAATTTACGAAAGATAAGACTGAACGAAAAATAATTAAACTTCGTTAACTAATATTTGGGAAAAAGTGCGAGAAAATTTATAATATTCATGGTAGATATTTATAGTCTACTAACAAAAGTTCCATATATGCAGTAAGTACTTCTAATTACAAATATTGGAACCGTCATGTGGTCATGTGGTGTTGAAATCGACACATTTCACTTGTCTTCTAATTCCAAAACTTAAGCAAAATTTGCAATTGACAAATTATCAATGATCAATGTAGATTGTTTAGTATCCATTAAGTCAACCCCTCGTTCATGAATGACCTCTTGGATAGTCAACCAAACTTATCACTTGTCAATAATAAAAGTTAGTCATTTCTTGGTGTAACGCATGCTTTTCTAATCCAATGCGTCATGTCGACAAGAGATCGGCCTTGATACGGCACAAGAGGAGTCTTGGAATCAATCGATTAGGTCCTCCTTGTGTTTATCCAAAGCACGAATCATAATCATCACTAGCTGAAAACAAAGATTTCTACTCATGGAAAGGTAGTGGAGTGCAACGAATTCAGTGATCACATTGCCAACCTCAATCTTAGTAGCACTAGTCCCTTCGGTACCAGACAATACCGGTCTTTTCATAAATCTAATAAGTTGTAATGTAACATGGATAGTAACAGAACTTGCAATTCAAATTTAATGCTAGAAGAATATATTACGGGATGCCAAGTCCGAATCATTCCCAATCACCAAATCTTTGACCAATTATTTCTTAAACATAGTTATCTCTCTCTCTCTTTCTCTCGAATGTACAAATAAAGGGAAAAATCTTTAGCGGCACCACCTTATCGGGCCTCGGGCTTTTGGTCCGCGACGCAAGTCCAAAAAGAGCTAAAACGAATCGGGTCAGGCCCATTGGCCCAAGCCCTAGGGTTTTATGTACGAAGCGATATCATGCTTCTCTCTCAGTCGAGCCAGCTTCCCTCCGTCGAATCATCGCACCGCTCGGTTCCCAAGGCCTGAGGCAGGTAACATTTGAGCTCGATTCTCTGAAATTTTCGGTGCTGATTGTCGCGTGATCGTGTGTGTTCCGCTTCGTGTCGATCTTCGGCCTCTTAGCCGCTCCCTTTTTCGCGTTGGATTCGCGTTGGATTCGCTTCGATTCATGTCGGGTTTGAATCTGTTTGCTTTCGCTCTGTTTCTGTCCGCTTGGTCGGTTGAGAGTTTCGGCATCATTCGCAGTCGTCGTTCCGGATTTGCCGACTTCGAGCTCAATCTGTGGACGGCCTTCGCCCAATCTAATCGGGCCATTAGATGTTGTTGATTCGCGGTGTTTGTTTTCCTGCCGAATGCATTGTGTTGAAAATGCTGTGTTTTGTTTTCGCTCGATCGGATTCTTGTTTATGTGGGTTGACGAAAGGTTTCTGGTGATGCATTGTCCGAAGTAGCTGTTTCCTTTTTCTGGGCTGAGGAGGCAGGAATCGAGTTTCGATGGTTCTGCTTGTTGAGATTGTTTGCGACGTAGCATTTTGTTGTCTAGGGTGCAGTGGGAGTGTGGAGGTTGAAGAATGTTGATGCCCTGAATGGGGATTGTAATTCTAAATTCAGACATGGTTCTAGTACTGTAAATGAGATTTACTTGGATTTCAGCAGTCTAGGAATATATCCTGATTTGTGCTCAGCATGTTTCAGCTTGTTATGTTTCAGCTTGTTTAAGCTGTTGGTCGACAAAACTTAAAAGTGATTTCATCTAACACGATATTGTTCGGTTTACTCCCTTATTATGTCATTCTTTTTCTTTTGTGAAAATGGTTATTCTGGATTGAAATTATCATGTCAGCAATGTGGTGGATCCTGTGATCTTGATATTTAGTTTTCTGAATTTCTATCAAGGCACTGAAAACCACTTTTAAAATTTTGCAGAGTGAAATAACAAATTTGCTGTACTTTTCGTTAATGTGTTTGGATCATAATCTGTCATGTATTGACTGTCTGATAGCTTTTGCTGATAAGATATATCCACATTTCAGAGCCATCTTAACCTTAAAAGCTTTGTCTTTTCTTTCCTTTTTAGGTAAGTCATGGTTAAACATAACAATGTCGTGCCAAATGGGCACTTCAGAAAGCATCAGCAAAATTATGTCAAGACCTGGTTTAACCAGCCCACGGGAAAGGCTAGAAGACGCCTAGGTAATTGAACTACTTACCTAGTTATTGAAGTGAAATCATTGGTTTCCATTCTTATTATCAGAGCATTCTGATGTTCTTTATTTCATGCCAGCTCGGCAAAAGAAGGCTGTGAAGATTTTCCCACAGCCAACAGCAGGTCCCCTCAGACCACCAGCATTATTTTCACCACATTTTTGCATATGAAGCACTGTTAATGCTCGTGTTGTTTTACTGGTATATTACTCCTAGCTGTGGTCAAAGTCACATTCGGCTATTGGAGTGGTAGGTTCCAAGTAGATTTGCGTCCTTCGCTTCATTTAGCTCTTTAAATGGAACATGGCACTTTTTTTTTTAGCCTTTTCATTGTTCCTTCCAGATTCTGTCTGTTAAGTTGGCATGATTTCATTTTTACTAACATGCTTTTTTCCACAAAGGTTTGGAATTACTATAGCTTGTATTTTTATGATAACGAAAATGCCTTCCCTGATTGCTCTTTCCTTCAAGGATATCCTTTTACTTTTTTCAGCATCCGGTGCAAGCCTCGTGCTTAACTTGCGTTTTGCACGTCTCAGGCAGCAGGTATCCGGAAGAAATTAGCTCGAACAATTGGAATTGCAGTTGATCTTCGCCGCAAGAATCAGTCACTGGAAGGTCTACATGCTAATGTGCAGAGGCTGAAGACATACAGGGCGAAGCTAGTTGTCTTCCCGAGACGTGCACGGAAATTCAAGGTAAATTGACTACTTACAAAATTCATATCAATAATGTGCGATCCTTGTTCTTGTTGAAAGCGTCTCATCTTCCTTCTCCATGCAGGCTGGTGATTCTACTCCAGAAGAGCTTGCAAATGCAAGTCAAGTCCAAGGAATTTACCTGCCCATTGTAAGAGAGAAGCCAGCGGTGGAACTTGTGGAGGTCAAGATGAGATGAAATCATTCAACGCATATGCCAAGCTTCGAGTGGAGCGCATGAACAAACCTCACATGGGCGCGAGGATGAAAAAGGCCGCTGAGGCCGAGAAGGAAGATAAGTAGTGAGGCCGGTTCATTTTTCGGTTAAAAGCATGTTTTTAATGAGTATTTAACGCAATCAATTTTCAGACGACCTTGCTTTTTGAGAGTTCCATCTGTATTTTGACAATTTTTTTTTTTTTTTTTTTTCGTGAGTTTGAATTATTTTTTTCTTTTGACGTCTCTCGCCATGCAGATATTAGACTGCTGTTGGAAATGGAATTTGTGGAAATTTTTTAGTGAGGCTTATTACGTTGATAGTATCGAAGACTACAATATAATTTAGCTATGTTTCGGGTGTGCATTTCGACTGCATCCATTATGAACATATCGTATTGTTAATATTGCCAAAGCACAATTAATGACTATTGACGAGTGCCTCAGGGGTACTCTTAACATTTTTCAAACAAAAATCTCCCAAAGATATTTGGGTAGATCAACATCAAAGACATTAGTAATTTGAAGAAAAACAATTCTTTCTGTTAATTTGCCGATGGATTTTACTAATTAAATCTGGATTTTGGGAATTGGAGGCTGAGGCCCATTAGTGTTGTCCATTCTTTTGTTAAAAGAAATGACCGGCAATTGCACTGGCGGCCAGTGGAAATATCTATTCAGATAAGTCAAAGCATTAATGGAAATCAACTATTATAGAAGCAGTTTTATTGCGGGCCGATCAAAATTGAATTTTGTGGGACTTTGATGTTACATCTAACAAGAAAACTAGCAAGTTGCCCCACTAATTTATTGTGGTTTGTCTTCATCTGTTCTTATCGTTTAAGACTTGGTCCTTGTTTAAGACTTGGATGTTGGTGTTAAATTGATTTGGCTAAGGACAATCCATTAGAGTAATTTTTTTATTTTTTTACATGGTCGGCTATAACACTTCGTTCAGGTGCCCAACCATTCATGATAACCTCATCTAAGAGCCATGTGACTCGGATATGGTTCACGACATAAATAAATGGTAAATGTGAATTATGCAAGTAGTATTTTTATTTGGGAATTGGGGTCAACATCTTATTTTCAATGCGGCAAAGAATTGAGTAGGGTAGTTAAAGTTCAGGTGTCAACAAAATATATAAAAGCTTTATGTGACTAAGCGGATATATTTTTAGCCCTAACTTGAGAAGTATCTATGGACTCAACCCATTATTTATGTTTGCATTTATTTCCACAAGCAAAAGAGTATGATTACTTCCGACTTAAAGAGGGGAGAGAACAGTTTTTAAATAAGAATGGCGAAAAAATAAGTAAAAAGAGAAGAGACAAAAGGGTACTATTCGGTATTTTAATGACATGAGTGAGATAGATTGAATCTAAACTCACGAAATATATTTAGAAGTAGGAATTACTAAGGAAATAGGCAATGATCTATAAGATTTTAGAAAAAACCTTTGCTTTCAAATTTTGTTTTTGAAATTTAAGTATTATTTAATGACAAGAGTGAGATTGATTGAATCTAAACTCACAAACTTGGAATTAAGAACATTACAAGGTCATAATTTTTGTATTTTTTTCACTTGAGTCCCCTAATTGTCAGTGTCATTATTTCTAAAAAAACATTCACTTTAAGTGCCATAACTTTCAATCAATTACTTGCCAAAACTTTTAAAAAACGTTTATCCAATTGTCGAAATGGAATGACACTTGGTAATTATTTTAAAAAATTTATGACATTCAAGTGATCAATTAAAAGTTATATGATATTTAAGTGATTAGGAAAAAGGTAACCGCACACAAGTAAGTGCCGTACTAAAATTATAGCACTCAAGTGATTAAAAAAAATGACACTCAGGTGAGCACCGTATTTAAAATTATAAGATTTATAGTGTCCTTAATTTAGTATATTACACCGTACAACATCACTGAAAAGTGACCCGGACCGGAGCTGAACAGCCTCTGCAAATCCCAAAGCAAGGGAAATTCAAGAGATGAGAAATGACACGGAGGGGAGAGGAGACAGAGATTCGGAGAAATCACATCATGCAAGCGAGAGCTATGAGCATTGCCGGACACCAGGATTGAACCGCTGGAGCTGGAAGCTGCCATCGCCGATAGAGACGGATAAGATCGAACGGAAGAATAGAAGGTGGGGGAATTGAGGGAGCGGAAGAGAAGGTGTGCGCTCAGCTCAGGTGAACTTCCAGACAGGTTGGAATTCTGCCGGAAACTCGACCCGCATTTTTCCCTTTTTACTAGAAAAAGACACGTCAGCACGAGCCACGAGCACGATGAGCAAGCTACGCCAAGACGAAGGTCGACGTGCTTTCTTGGGCGAGGTGAGGAGCTGGAATCCGGAGAGAAACGGGCCCGCTACGTAATGGGCCTTCAGCCCGCGATTGGGCCGCCTAATCGAATCCCAGGCCCGATCTCGTGATGGGAATCTGGCAATTGTCCCTTTACCTCTCTGACGGCGGGGGTGCCCAAATGAAAAACAAATGGAATTGATCGATTTTATTTATTATGATGTGGCTAAAACTAAGTCAAGAAACGACTTGGAAGATAAAGGGTGTTCGGCGTTTATGAGCATGTGAAACAACAGTCACATGTACTCGTAAATATATGGTGATGGACTGCCGTAGAAAGCGTTTGAGAGTTGAGATTGTTGTACTTTAGCTTTTCCCGAGATATTTGTTTAGTTGATTTACTCGTGTGTCAAATTATGGGTGGATAAATTAATTATATTTACAACAAAAAAAATGATAATCTAATATATTTTATATTTGATGAGTAATCGGCCCTTTAACGAGGAGTCAATGCTATGCAAGATAATTAGCGACGGAAGTAGGAAACGTAGGGAGGAAAACGATCATAGTACAAAACGGGAAGAATAATGAGGGGGCCATATTTTTGTTTCTTTTTTACTGCTTTTTGGTAGATTTCGTTTTCAGTGGAGAAGCTTTTGTAGGCAACGATAAGCAATCTGAGAATCGAAATTTCATTCTGCTTGGGTGATTCATGCACTAGACACACCTGAAAAGACGCTGGCACTAAATTTTGTCTATACACCCGTGCTTTGCACGGCCAAAGTCTTGAGATGTGGATTGATATTGAAATCATTATTCTAGAAGTAATACTTGATCTGTTGATATGACGAAATGGTCAAACTAAATCATTTGTCTTCACACAATGTTTTCCAAACCACATTTAGACAGTACAGGAATGACCTAAACGTTTCTCGAAATTATTCGGTGAATTTAGTATATGAATTTATTAAATCTGAACTGTTAGATGTGAGGGATCTGTATGGAGTCTACTATCTTTAGTGGTTTAGATGCAATTTGATACAAGCATATTTTAGTCCGCTTCATAACTTCTCAAAGGTTCATCTTCCTTTTGAGTAACATATATTGTCCTAACATTCCGATTCAGCTCATTTCTTCAAATAGAAGTAAACTAGAGACGGACCAAGAATTCGAGGTTAGACAAACTAGATAAAAAACAAATTTCACCAATATATCATTATATATAATTTTTTGGGAATTTTCGGACATGAGGGTCAGGGCCACCGCTGGCCACCAAGGTCTGCGATATCTGCAAACTGCTTTATTGATTGCACATTGAGTACGACTTTACACTAACAAGGCCTTGGTCTCTAAATTTACTTTGAGTAAGAGACTATAAGATGAATGTGACATCTGCTCCGTGCTTACCACGCGTTTGACCACTCAATCACATATCAAGGCTCTTGCATCATCTTCTTCTTTTTCCCTTCTTTTTTTTTTAGGGGAGCTTGCTTAAAATATAGTCTTACAACGTGAAGACTGGAACTTTGATTCGACGAACACGTTGGGATCACTGACAGTGGCCTATAGATGAGTTCATCTGGCAACGACTTCTTTTTAAGATTTGGCCTCATCCCTCTAGCTTTTCTTTCCGTATTCGCAGTCCCACTAGGCATCACCTAATCCGGGTTGACATGTCAAAGTCTTTTGCATAATTGCGTTGCGTTTTTGGCACGTATAGGCCATCTCCGTGGACTCCACGCTTTGGATGAAAGAGACGAGAAAAACGAAGTGCATTAGCACCACAGTGCTTGCATATGTCAGATGTTGATGAATTCTTACTGTCTTATCAATGGTACTCAGTATTTAACAACATTAAAATGTTTCAATGATATTACGAAACGGTGGAAAACATGTAACTTTCATTCTATCAAGCAATATAATACGGATAGCTAGATGCTGAAAAAAAGGAATTAAGTGTATGGGAAGTCTGAAAAGAAGTCCAAAAAGTTATCTTGAGGGTACAATTGAAATTTAAAACTCTCAAAAAGTACAATGAAGTCTTATTTCATATTGATGCATTCAAATCCTTTCATCAACTCCATCCAATTTAGATAATGAAAAATATTGATGTGATTTTTTCATTTATTTCTCTCATGTTGATTATTTATGTTGACTAAAGTGTGCAATAATGACATACGACCCCATTTTCCCCTTGCCCTACGGCGTTGGTAGGGATTGAAGTTGTGGTAAGCAAGATTAAGCAAATTCCATGCGGACCGATTAAAAAGTCCACTGTCAGAAGTTAAGGTATTGGAAAGGCAACTTACTACTGAGGTCAAAGCAAGTGATGTGACCAAAGCAAGTGATGTGACCGGTGAATTCGTCTTAGTCCACACCGTCCCATAAGCAATAGTCTCCATTACCTATCGTCGATGACCTCGATTCAAGCTTCAAATAAACACAACAAGAATCTGCTATGTTGGTTCTAAAATGCCCCTTTGAATAGCACCAAGGCTAAGCTTTCTTTGACATGATATTTTGGCTTAGCAAAGTGAGTATGGAAAGTGAAACATCACAATCAAAATGACCCAAGTAGAAAGTATAGGCAGTACTGAGGGTGGCATAATAATATTATTCTCTTGTATGTTTTCTATTAGAGCAATGTCATTGCTCTTTATATAAATGCAATCTCTCTCTAATCAATGACTTGAGTTTTTGGATTGGACTTTCATTATCTCACATCGCTTGACAATGAATCTTATATGTATCTATGGTTTGTTATTTATTCCTCTATTCCAAATCTTATTGAACACCTTTTGGATAACATTCCATAAAAAACTTAAGAGGTTTGGACAGTGAAAACGCTCGGGATTAGGGAGATAGCCCTTCATATATCCCAAAATAAGTAGAATATACGTATTGATTTTGGTGATGCATAAATGAATATTTTTCAATAGATGGAGCATGATTCTCCAAGAATCCATCTAAGCGCAATATCTAAAACTATCACACATGACGCTTTGAATAGAGTTCCGAGAGATACAACTTGGATTGGTTAGTTCAATTCTTGATGATGTGATAATGGATTAGTGAATTGGTGAAGGAAGGACGTGGAAGATTGAATGGTGTTCAATGTTTATGATTATCTGAAATGCACTGACAAGTGCTCATAGATATATGACGATGGAAAAGCGACAAAAGAGTATTTGAGATTGTCAAATTTTAGCTTTCTTGGAGAAATTACATCGTGGAATAATTCTGTGGAGAAAATTGGATCAAAAAAATCATAAATTTATTGTACAACAGTCAATTTAGTGGAGAAAATTGGGTCAAAAAATCATAAAGTTATTGTATAGTAGTCAATATAGTCCTAAACTTTACAATTTGACCAATCTAATTATAAGGCTAAAAATAACAAGACGTAGGTAGTCCTTGATGAGTTCTAAGATTTAGATCTGGTGGCCTATTTTTTTTATCATGTCAAAGTGGTCAATTTACTATGCACGAAAGCTCACTTGAGATATCACCAAACATAACAAATGAAAATTCTAAGCATTTTGAGTGTAAATTAAATGAGACACATTTAATTGGTCTAGCCACAGATTTGTTGATGATTCACTGTTTCGCCAGCACAGCATCTTCTAATAAAGGATATCAATAATACACTGAGAGACTGAGGGTTGATAATGTGACAATTAAGATGAAGTATACTGTGAATGTCCTGCCATACAATAGTGTTGGGAGATGGGTTCATCAATAGAATTCATAAGTCTGCCATGGGACGTTACTCTTGGGCTAATCTGAAAATACTCAACATATTGCCTCTCACTGCCTTTCTTTGTTGAAAATGATGTTGATGTTCATAAGCAAACTAGGGCATTTTTATTTTTTTTTGCAAAAAAAAAAAGGAAATAAATGGTCACACATCCACAAGGTAGAAATTCTAAGTCGAGCTCTCATGTCGTGATTCACGGTTTGGGTGCAATCATGATTGCATGGCTGGTCCATTAAAATGGAATCTCATTTATTTTTTCACAAATAGTCCAAAATTGAAAGACCCGCAAAAAGACTTTTGTCACTTTGAATTGATAAGCAAGAGTCATTCTACAGTTTTTTTTTTCTTTCAAAAAGCTAATGTTTTAACATATGATTGTACTAATCACGCATGATCCATAAAATTATTGAATACAATACGTATTTGATTTTTGTCATATCTTCTATTTGGTTGGTACAGTTGTAATTGCTACACAAAACCACGAAGGTGTCGGTTTAGATTGCCAAAAGTTTTCTACTTTAACTTATAGACTTGAGTTCAAGCCTTATTGGCAGCACTCTAGAAATAAAATCCCTTCCATTAGGTCGATATGATGGAGTGCATCCTTAAGATCTCCCAAGAAAATGAACTAATTGAAGTGCACGAAAGCAGCTTTGGATACCACTTCACCACTAAATTACAAAAAAAGAATGTTACGTAGAAGTGATCGTTGTGGGTTTTGTAGGTAGAACTCAAAAGTCAAGCTGCAAAGCCGAAACTTAGATTAGAGGTGAGGTACGAAAAAAAAAAATTGCTAAACCTTAACTTCTGTTTTTAACCAATAGATATACACAAACAAATAGGGTACTAGTATTTTTGTTCAAGATTACATTGAAAAAGACGTGCGTGGCGTGCAAATCGATGCGTCCGCCCCAGATTCTCAACCAGAGAAAGACTTGGGAGGCGACTTTCAAGTCAAGGTGTGGTTGACGACTTACGGTGAACGCGAAGTCGATGAAATGCAGACATCTTGCACGGCAAGGATTTTGATCATATTATGGGAATTATATTTACAACAAAAAAACAATAATCTAATATATTTTATATTTGATGAGTAATTGGCCCTTTAATGAGGAGTCAATTTCATACAAGATAATTAGCGACGGAAGTTGGAAATGTAGGAGGAAAACGATCATAGTACAAAACAGGGAGAATAATGAGGGGGCCATATTTTTGTTTTGTTCTTACTGCTTTTTGGTAGATTTCGTTTTTAGTGGAGAAGCTTTTGTAGGTAACGATAAGCAATTTGAGCGTCGGAATTTCATTCCGCTTGGGTGATTCATGCACTAGACACATCTGAAAAGACATAGGCACTTAATTTTGTCTATAGACCCGTGCTTTGCATGGCCAAAGTCTTGAGATGTGGATTGATATTGAAATCGTTATTCTGGAAGTAATACTTGATCTTTTGATATGACGAAATGGTCAAATTAAATCATTTGTCTTCATACAATATTGTCCAAACCACGTTTAGACGGTACAGGAATGACCTAAACATTCCTCAAAATTATTCGGTGAATTCAGTATATGAATTTATTAAATCTGAACGGTTAGATGTGAGGAATCTATATAGAGTCTACTATCTTTAGTGGTTTAGATGCAATTTGATACATGCATATTTTAGTCCGCTTCATAACTTCTCAAAGGTTCATCTTCCTTTCGAGTAACATATTTTGTCCAAACATTCCGATTAAGCTCATTTCTTCAAATAGTAGTAAACTAGTGGTGGACCAAGAATTCGAAGTTAGGCAAACTAGATAGAAAAACAAATTTAACCAAGAGATCATTATCTATAATTTTTTTAGGAATTTTTTACCTGTAACTAGGGAATTTTCAAACATGAGTGTTGGGGGCACCACTAGCCACCAAGGTCTGCAATATCCGCAAACTGCTTTATCGATTGCACATTGAGTAAGACTTTACACTAACGAAGCCTTGACCTCTAAAGTTATTTTGAGTAAGAGACACTATAAAATGAATGCGACATTTGCTCCATGCTTACCCCGTGTTTGACCACTCAATCACATATCAAGGCTCTTGCATCATCTTCTTCTTTTTTCCTTTTATGGAGGGGAACTTGCTTAAAATATAGTCTTACAACGTGAAGACTGGAACTTTGATTCGACGAACACGTTGGGATCGCTGACAGTGGCCTATAGATGAGTTCATCTAGCAACGACTTCTTTTGAAGATTTGGCCTCATACCTCTAGCTTTTATTTCTGTATTCACGGTCCCCCCAGGTATCACCTAATCCGGGTTTACATGTCAAAGTCTTATACATAATTGCATTGTGTTTTTGGCATGTACAGACCATCTTTGCGAACTCCATGCTTTGGATGAAAGAGACGAGGAAAACGAAGTGCATTAGCACCACAGTGCTTGCATATGTCAGATGTTGATGAATTCTTACTCTCTTATCAATGGTACTCAGTATTTCACGACACTAACATGTTTCAATGATATGACGAAACGGTGGAAAACATGTAACTTTCATTCCATCAAACAATATAATACAGATAGCTAGATGCCGCAAAAAAGAATTAAGTGCATGGGAAGTCGGAAAAGAAGTCCAAAGAATTATCTTGAGAGTACAATTAAAATTTAAAACTCTCAAAAATACAATCAAGTCTTATTTCATATTGGTGCATTCAAATCCTTTCATCAACCTCATCCAATTTAGCTAATGAAAAATGCTGACTTGAGTTATTTATTTATTTCTCTCATGTGTGATTATTTATGTTGACTAAAGTGTGCCATAATGACATAATGACCCCATATTCGCCTTGCCCTATGGCATTGGGTAGAGATTGAAGTTGTGGTAAGCAAGATTGAGCGATTCCGTGTGGATTGATTAAAAGGTCCATTGTCAGAAGTCAAGGTATTTGAGAGGCAACTTGCTACTGAGGTCAAAGCAGGTGATGCGACTAGTGAATTTGTCTCGGTCTACACTGTCCCATAAGCAATAGTCTCCATCACCTAGTGTCGATGACCTCGATTCGAGCTTCAAATAAACACAACTAGAATATGCTCTATTGGTTCTCAAATGCCTCTTTGAATAGCACCAAGGCTACGCTCTCTTCGACATGACATTTTGGCTTAGTAAAGTGTGTATGAAAAGTGAAACATCGCGATCAAAATGACCAAAGTAGAAAGCATAGGCAGTACTGACGATGGCATAATAATATTATTCTCTTGTATGTTTTCTATTAGAGCAATGCCATTGCTTTTATAATTAGCAAATTTTGTGAATAGCAATTTTGGTCCTCGTTGTTTTTCTTTGGATTTACCATATCATCTTCACATATATAAAAGAGGTCAGAGTCAGAGTTAAAGCCCTTTAATCTTTCCTGTTCCACAATGAGAAATCAATTAAGGTGATGACAAGTAGTGTTAGTATTAAAATAACACAACACAGGCGGTTTTTTCTTCTTTCTTTATTTTTTTTTTCCATTTCGGTGCTACTTCTTAGGTCGAACCCCAAGGAAGTAATTCTTGATGTTTTCCAAGTTTTTACTTTGATGACCTACTTTTAATTACATCAAAGAGGTAAATTTAATCTGCGAAGGAAAACTGACTCGAGATATTACCTAACACAAACAAATTAAAAAATAAATAAATCTAGATACTTCAAAAGTGAATTAAATGAGACATATCTAATCGGTCTAGCCACTGATTTGTTGATGGGTCACTGTTTCAACAACATGTTCTTATAAAACAAATCAACAATCCCCATGAGAGCCCAGGTGTAGACAAAGTGGCAACAAAGATTAAGTATGCTGTTGCTGCGTCTGTCTTGCCATAGATATTTTGCACTTTCGACATAATGAAGATTTGATACCTCTCTTTCATTAGTCTAGACTCTAGACTTCTTGATTCATGCACAAAATTTTTTCACCGTCTGAGAAAGCCAGCTGTGGATTGTGAATAGGTATGAATTTAAAAAATAAAATAAAAAATTGGATGGTTTAGATTGGATATACAATAGTATAGGAGATGGGTTATCAAGAGAATTCCTAAGTCTGCCGTGGGATGTTTCTGTTGGACTAATGAGAAAATGCTCAAGACATTGCCTCTCGCTGCCTTTCTTTCTTTCTTTTTTTTTTTTTTTTTTTCTATAATAATGTTAATAACTGCAACGAAACTGAGGCGTTATTTTTTGTCAAAAGGGAGAAAAAATGGTCACACATCATGCCGTGATCGATCGTTCATGTGTAACCATCATTGCAGTTGGTTCATTAAAATGGCATCTCATTTTTTCTTTTATCCACAAAAATGCCAAAATTGAGAGACCTGCGAGAAGACTTCCACTACTTTCGGATTTCTGACGGTTTGCCCTTATTTCAGTGTGAGTTACCTACTTCCAATCAGATCAATGAGAAAAGTTTAATCTGCATGTGATATCTAACTAGAGAGATAATCTAATACAAATAGCTGAAAACTTTAGATATTTTGGGCATAATTATCAAGAGATATGGCCGCTTAACTCACTAATGGGTCACTGTTCCCGTAACTTCTTATAAATGAATCAAGCCATTCACATGAGAGACCGAGATACTCTCTAAGTGATCATTAAGATCTACTGTGGGAACAAATTAATTTGTATGTGATATCTAACTCAAGAGATAATCTAATACAAACAGCTGAAAACTTTAGATATTTTGAGTGTAAGTAATAGGAGATTTGGCCGCTTAACTCTTGGATGGGCCACTGTTTCCATAACTTCTTATAAACGAATCAAGCCATTTACATGAGAGACCAAGGTACTCTCTAATAATCATTAAGATCAACGATACCACCATGTATGTATGTCTTGCCATAGATGATTTGCAACTTCAACATTTTGCCTAAGTCTCCCTGCTTATTTTATTTTTTCCTAAGTGATGTTGAGAGTTATGAGGAGATAGGCATTCTCTTTTTTCAAAATGACCAAAAAATAGCCATGCATCCACAAGGTACAATTTCTTCGAATTCTCATGCATGCCATGATTGATGGCTCATGTGCAATCTTAGTTGCATCGTTGGTCCACTAAAATGACATCTCGTATTTTTTCTACGAAAAAGACCAAAATTGAGAGACCGAAGTAAAGACTTACGCCTATCTTTTAGATTGATCAACATGAGTCATTCTCTAGTTCCTAGGAATATTTCTAGTCCTCGAATCAAGAAAAAAAAAAGACATTATCATTGATTTGAAAATATCTTCAGATTTTAAATATTGTCACCTAGTTTTGTATAAAATTAAAGACAAAATATCCGTGATTACCATAAATCACAAACGAGCAAGAATCTCTCAGGCGCTATAGAAGCTCTGATGGATGATGAACACATCATGGCAGAGATATGGCGCTAAGAGATGGCCTCAGATTAGAAGTAGCCAATAATGTTACTCATTTACACATTGAAATGGACGCCACGTCTGCTATTCATGCAATTACATGCATTCACGAGCATAAATTACTGATGGAACCTCTTTTGATTGAATGCAGGAACTTGCTCGTGGAGCGGCAGTAATACAAATCGAGCACGTTTCTAGAGAAGTAGATGCTTGCACGGATGCTTTGGCCTTGCTTGGAAAGGAGCAACATGTCGAAAAATTATCCCGCATCGATTGATAACAAGTCTTATATGCTATTTATATAAATGCAGTCTCTCTCTAATTAATGACTTGAGTTTTTGGATTGGACTTTCATTATCTCACATCGCTTGACAATGAATCTTATATGTATCTATGGTTTGTTATTTATTCCTCTATTCCAAATCTTATTGAACACCTTTTGGGTAACATTACATAAAAAACTTAAGAGGTTTGGACAGTGAAAACGCTCGGGATTAGGGAGATAGCCCTTCATATATCCCAAAATAAGTAGAATATATGTATTGATTTCGATGATGCGTAAATGAATATTTTTCAATAGATGGAGCATGATTCTCCAAGAATCCATCTAAGCGCAATATCTAAAACTATCACACATGACGCTTTGAATAGAGTTCCGAGAGATACAACTTGGATTGGTTAGTTCAATTCTTGATGATGTGATAATGGATTAGTGAATTGGTGAAGGAAGGACGTGGAAGATTGAAAGGTGTTCGATGATTATGATTATCTGATATGCACTAACACGTGCTCATAGATATATGATGATGGAAAAGCCAAAAAAGAGTATTTGAGATTGTCAAATTTTAGCTTTCTTGGAGAAATTACATCGTGGAATAATTCTGTGGAGAAAATTGGATCAAAAAATCATAAATTTATTGTGCAATAGTCAATATAGTCATAAACTTTACAATTTTACCAATTTAATTATAAGGCTAAAAATAACAAGATGTAGGTAGTCCTTGATGAGTTCCAAGATTTAGTGCAGATGGCCTATTTTTGATCATGTCATAGTGGTCAATTTACTATGTGCACGAAAGCTCACTTGAGATATCACCAAACATAACAAATGAAACTTCTAGGCATTTTGTGTGTAAACTAAATGAGACACATTTAATTGGTCTAGGCGCAGATTTGTCGATGGTTCACTATTTCGCCAGCACAGCATCTTCTAATAAAAGATATCAATAATACACATGAGAGATTGAGGGTTGACAATGTGACAATTAAGATCAAGTATACTATGAATGTCCTGCCATACGATAGTGTTGGGAGATGAGTTCATCAATAGAATTCCGAAGTCTGCCATGGGATGTTATTCTAGGGCTAATATGAAAATACTCAACATATTGCCTCTCACTGCCTTTCTTTGTTGAAAATGATGTCGATGTTCATAAGCAAACTGGGGCCTTTCTATTTGTTTTTGCCAAAAAAAAAAAAAAAAAAGGGAAATAAATGGTCACACATCCACAAGGTAGAAATTCTAAGTCGAGCTCTCATGTCATGATTGACGGTTTGGGTGCAATCATGATTGCATGGCTGGTCCATTAAAATGGAATCTCATTTATTTTTCCACAAATAGGCCAAAATTGAAAGACCCGCAAAAAGGCTTTTGTCACTTTGAATTGACAAGCAAGAGTCATTCTACAGTTTTTTTTTTCTTTTTTTTTTGTTTAAAAAAGCTAATGTTTTAACATATGATTGTATTAATCACGCATGATCCATAAAATTATAGAATACAATACATATTTGATATTTGTCTTATCTTCTATTTAGTTGATACAGTTGTAATTGCTACACAAAACCACCAAGATGTCAGTTCATATGGTCAAAAGTTTTCTACTTTCCTTATAGACTTGAGTCCAAGCCTTATTGGTAGCACTCTAGAAATAAAATCCCAATTCCATTAGGTCGATATGATGGAGTGCGTCCTTAAGATCTCCTAAGAAAATGAACTAATTGAAGTGCATGAAAGCAGCTTTGGAGACCACTTCACCGCTAAATTACAAAAAAAGAATGTTACGTAGAAGTGATCGTTGTGGGTTTTGTTGGTAGAACTCAAAAGTCAAGCTGCAAAGCCGAAAATTAGATTAGGAGGTGAGGTACAAAAAAAATTGCTAAACCTTAACTTCTGTTTTTAACCAATAGATATACACAAACAAGTAGGGTACTAGTACTTTTGTGCAAGATTACGTTGAAAAAGACGTGCATGGCGTGCAAATCAATGCGTCCGCCCCAGATTCTCAACTAGAGGAAGACTTGGGAGATGACTTTCGAGTCAAGGTGCGGTTGACGACTTACGTCGAATGCGAAGTCAATGAAATGCCAACATCAACTTCACTTACACGGCAAGGATTTTGATCATAGGTGCGGCCAGTGCCTTAAATTTTCCGTAGTAATTCTATGATTATTAATTTTATTGCTTATGTTATTGTTAACGGTTGGAGATACTCCTTTTATTTTCTTACCCTTCAATGGTTTGTTAAGGGGGAGGAATTTATGCAATTGAAGAAGTTGAATCACATGATTCACTCATAGCTTAAATAAATACCAAGTATCAAGGCATGACCCCATGAGTTTAACCCAGGAATACGTAATTCCATTGAGGGTCATGGTCATCCACCTTGATATTGGACTCATTTTATGGCTTAATGGGGCCGGCCGCTTGTAACTTGATTTGTTTTGTTTAATGTAATTCTATTATTCCTTGAAAGAGGAGGAGAAAAAAAGATTTTCCTCTTGTGTATAATGCTGCAATACAATTGTAATGGCATTGTGGCACTCTACGCCATCCCATGAGCGGCAATATCCATGTGACCATGATAAACCCTCACATGAACACATTGAAATATGTTCTGTCAATTCTGAAAACTTTGCTTGAATTCCATCAAGGTAGAGCTCTCATCCTGATGGCATGGTGGCTTAGTAAGTGAAATATGAGTCATCATGAGAAGGACAACCGAGTAAGAAGTGTATAGAGTAAAGATGCCATGATCTCTGCCATTGTTACTGCAGTTGGTTAATATGGGAAAAGGTTGAGCCTAATTGTGATTTATGTTCATAGGCAGTTTGAAAAAAAAAAACCATTTTTTGTCACCTTAGCATTAAAGACTCTGCTACTAATGTAATTGCAGGATCTTATTGAATATTGTACTTAGCAGGAGAGAGAGAGAGAGAGAGAGAGAGAGAGAGAGAGAGAGAGAGAGGCTCTTTTGGCAATGCCCTAGGGATGGACTAAAAGTTTGGTTTTTGTGTTGTACAGTGGGAAGTAGGTAGCGAAGGCAAAGTTAAAGCAAGAGGTAATTCAAAATGCAGCTGTTTATCTCTTTATCATCCTGAATTTGTAATACAATATTTGTATTGAGTATATCTCGTATTTTCCTAACTAAAATTTTTATGTACTAGATGAGAGGGAAAGAACAACAGAACTAGTTTAGAGTCCTTTTATTGCAGAATGTATGGGGAGTAAAGCTACAATTTGATTTCTAATTACAGAGTGAGCTACTAGTGGAGTTAGAATTTCACATACATAAATAGATGACATTTCTAATGATGGCGGAATTCTATTATTTGTTTTTTAGTTTTGGCAGCATGGTTGTATAACTAATACTCTCTAAAACTCAATTCATTTTGTGATTGTTAATTTTATGGTATCTCTAGCTTTTTGAGGCTGCAATGTTCATGTCATGTAATTATGCTAATGTTTCTTGCCATACAATCAACACGTACTCTTTTAATGTTTCTTTTCATACAATCAACACATACAATCAACACGTACTCTTTCAGCATAATATAGTACAAGAAGTTTACATTGTTCGTAGCTGGCTAAAATATAGTACAAGAAGCACTCCATGCCAGTCTCATTGATTGCAATCTTGCTTATACATCTCCTTCGCAATTCCTTCATAACCCAGTCAAATGCAAAGTTCCAGGAGTCAATGGCACGAGAAATACCACCTAGCTTCAAATGACAAGCAAAGAATAAATGGTTGTCTTGATTTAGTTTCCAAGCCAAAAGAGCACATTTATCATCCACATGAGATCATTTTTTCATCCAGTCCAACGTGTAAAGTCTATCCGATCGATGAAAACTTTTTCCATCCATCAAACTTAGTTTGGAGAAGACTATTTCCCCTTCCAGTAAGAAATTAATCACTTTCCTTTCTCTCTTGCTGTGCGTCCCAGTGAAAAGAATACGAAAATCATCTATTTTTTTTTCATATATAATATTTTACAAATTTGATTTCATAGTTGTTTTCCTAATTTCTTTGTAATTCTTCTTATTTTTATGTATTACAGAATAATAAGAAAGAGATGTTGATTCTAGCTCGTTATTCATGGTATATCGTCTTTAAGGATACAAGCTACCTTTAGTGGACATACTTATTATCAAATACGACAAAACTAATTTTTTCAACTTATTTTCAACAAAAAAAAAAAAACGCTAGAAAATCATTCTTTTTTTTTTTTTTCCTGAAATTGTCTTTTCCAAAAATCATATTCTATGGGCAATGCAATTTCACATAGACACGGGATGAATGACACAGTCACCGGAGCCATTAAACAAGATTCCATCCTCTCATAATCGACTCTCAAGACTGAAACCACGGGAAACCCAATTCGACACATTCGAGATCAATTCATTTGCCATGTGGAACACCTCCGCCAAATAAATGCACAAATGGTGAAAAGTTACTGTTAGCATTACCATCATCATCGCTCGGAGAAGATAATGACAACAATATCCGTTCAACTTGGACTGGAGAACCATGCTGGTAGGCATTGGAATTGGATTCTCTATCGGTGTTGTGCTTGGCAATTTCATCGTTGACAAGAAGAGCAGGTGGCTCCTGCATTAACACTATATTTGATCTAGTCAATCACTAACAAGAGCATTACTCTCCAAACATTGCGATGATGCATCATAGTTTTCCATGCACTTCTTGAGTTTTGTCATGTTGCCCCAACAAGTTCTGCGGGCCATTTCTTTTCTTCAGCTGGAATTCTAGCGGGCTGTATTTTTCATTTGAAAATGTAAGTCAAATGCAAAAACGAACCAAATCGCACGTCCCAAGTGGAGTGATACTTTGATAAAAACGAGGACATCCTTTTGCGGCAAATTTCGCCTTGAGATCCATCGATTCATGTTCAAATATTCTTAATGACTTGGGTAAATGCCAGAAAGCTAGGGTCGTCCTTTAAGACTTTTTGATCACGAAACGACATGACGGGTCCAGCTATGACAAATTGAAATTGATTTCATTGACTGAAGATTCAATTAAACCGGCGTCCTCGGGCAACTCAAACTGGCAAGGGAAGTGTCCTGATTTTCAAGTAATGACCGGATAATAGTTTCTAAACAAGACCTATGAGTTGTGTTTTCATAAAATGTGACTATTCATTTAAATAATGCGTCTTTCAAAATACTTCTAAATGAATAGTGTCTTTCACATTCAATTTAAGATATGATTTATTTATTTATAATTTCTTATAATATAAAAAAAATTGCTAAATGTGCACTTAACTACAATTTTTTCTACTAAAGATGTCCTCCATTTTCAGAAGAAAAGGAAACACTTCGCCTCGTGACCTTTAATTCATATGATAAAATACAATTTTTCCCTTTTAACTTAAACTAAAATAAAGACACTCGTTCACATTACCTCATTCATCTCTCTTTTGAATTAACAATCTAATTATTTTAATACTAGATTACTGTCTCTGTTTCACTCTCGTTCATACGCCTGGTGTACCACTTTATTTTCTTCCATGCTTTCTTTTTATCTAATAAAGGAACAGTACTTACTCATTTCAATGTCTTTATTTGATGATCGGAGTGCATATCCATCTATTTCAATAATATCATTTTATCTTTTGCCTTTTCTTTTATTGTGTTGATTTCTTTTTATATTTTGTTTGTTAAGCGTGATTCTTTCTCATGTTACACTAAAAAAAAACAAAGAAAGAAAACAACGAAGCCATGAAAAGTTGAACAGATAACTAATTCCTGCCTTTTTATTAGAATTATCATGAAAAAATAGTAGTTTACTTTTTTTTTTCATATAGTTCGTCCTTTAAATTCCATAAAAATCATTAATTTATTAACGTGAAGGTCAAATAACGAATCTTCCATAGGCTTAAGAAAATTTGAAGTTCACGCAGTTTTTAAAAAATGTGGCCTTCACGCGTGCATGCACGGCACATTTTACTAGTATTTCAAAATATATGTTAAACATTAAACTATCCCTTCTTTTTGCCATAAAATACCGACCTATCTTACTTGATGTTGCCGGGTACACAAATTGATTCAATCAAAACATGAGATACCTTATAACTTATCCTGCCAAATTGAGGACTCACAATATACAATATACATTAAGCTAAAATATCATCAAAACACTTAAACCCATTTGCTAATAGCCATAAAATAGTGGAAATCGTAAAATATCCCAATCGTAATACTTAGGTTAGTACTGCAAGAAAGCAAGGAACCAAAGAAAAGGAGATAGTTTGTGGGGAAGAATTTTGTATTTCTTTTTCTATATCGATTCAATATACAATGCTCTATATTATAGTACAAGGTGTGTATAAAGAAAAAGGAAATAATGTATCCTGTACATCAATTCCAATGTCAAATTGATCTCGATTGATTTAGTATATAGTATAGCTCGCACATATCTTCCAACAAGTACAACTGGTTTTTCACGAGGAAGAAAATTCTTCGTTGAGGTTTGTCAAGTTTGATCCCTTTTTTTTTTCTTTTCTATGTGAAAGGATGTAAGGTGTCATTTCACCGGTAGGTGGACCATGCCAATAAATACTGGCAATGAATGGCGAAGCACAGCCCGAGAAAATTTACACCTTCCATGTGCATTTTCAATTAAAGCATTTGACAGATGATGCCTCTCCCTGTCATGTTCGAGAAAATATCGTATGGTCTTTAGACCAGTAGACCAGTAGATCGAGCTCATCTTCTTGTTGATCACGTAAGTACTATGGTAGAATCCACTTGATTAATGGATGAAATGATAATTATCTACATTTTTTTTTGTCGAGTTATTTCTAACAACCAATCATGCTGTTATGCAAAATTATGAAAAATGTAAAAGGGTTTAAATTTGTTACTTTGCGTTTACATAAATTGTGTTAGATGCATCATAGCACACATGATATAATTAAGAGAGAAACTTTACTACTCAAAAATCAAAATTAATTTATAAATAAGAAAATTAGCCTTAAACTTGATGAATCCGAAAATATCCCAAAACAGGATATTTAGTTTGAATGTAATTATTTGATCCGCGTGAAACTACACATAATACTAAAACGCGTTTCCTTCACCTGGTTCCAAGGACACAAAGGAAACAGTTTAAAAAAATCAAAAGAAAGTTTTGTCTAGGAAGCTTTTTATTTCTCCCGTCGTACAGGAGGTAAAAAGAGAAGGACAAAAAAAAAAAAAGGACTTTTGGTTAGAAAACTTGCTTGGCCTTCCAGAATGAGCAGCGTAGCGTGGTTTTTGTCCACCACATGCCAGCTGTAAAGTTTTACTTTTCCTCTCTCAATTTACACTTTTTTTTTTTTCAATCAAGTTTACTTTTAATTTAATTAATCAATTCCTTAAACTTGCATCAAATTTTAATTAAGTCCGATCTTCGGCACCAGTTCTGATAAGCTTGATCTAATGTGGCAATCAAATGATTTTAGAGTATGACATGGAAAATAATTAGCCTCCACTAACAAACTACCATGGAAAATGATATAAATGGTTTCCTATATGGAAATCCCATGGTTAAAATTTTTGCCTCCACGTATAAGGCGTCAAGATAAAAAAATATATACATATCTTTTTAAAGTTATCCTCTGACCTTATCTAAGTGTTGTGTCAACGTGAATTGATTGCAATTGGTGTAATTTCCTGAAAAAATTATTGTCTCTTGGTCTCTTGTGTTTTCCTTTTTGGTTTATTCCAGAAATACATTGGGATAATCTCCTGGAACGATTATCTTTGGGGAAACCTTGGTTTCCTGAATAAGTTATTAGTTAGTAGATGTCATTTCTCAAGCTCATTTCCTAATACATCACTGGGTAATTTTTTCGGCTTTGCTTATTTGGAGACACAATGAATAATTGAAGGTTTCGCTAATGTTCTTCATTCATCTAGGAATGATCCCCTTGGATTTATTGAAGGATAGGTCTAAGTACTCTAGTCTTCTCAGATGGCCAAATTTGCCTGGAGATCCATTGACTAATGTTCAAAAATTCTTGTTGACTTGGGTAAATGCCAGAAGGCTAGAATCATCCTTTAAGACCTTGTTGATCACTAATGACGGGAGTAAAATTGATTTTGTTGACTAAAGGTTCAAAGAACCTAAAAAAGAACTTGCGTCTTTGGGCAGCTCAACACTTGATGGGTAAGGGCGCACATGATAAAATTTCTACTTCTCTATTTCTTTGTTTCTCTGTTCCCCCCCCGAGAATAGGTTTAAAACAGAAATCCGTTTAGTAACGCAATTTGATTTTTCTATTTCCGGAACATATTTCTATTCCAGAAATAGATTTAAAGAAAAAATCGAAGCTAAAATTTTTAACTTCTCAATTTCTGTTCCAGAAATTTTGCCATGCACACCTTAAGGCCTGTTTGGTAACCATTTAAACGGGGCCAAATTCTTATTCTTTGTTCGCAGAATCAGTTTGGGCCTAGAATCGCGTTTGGTAAAATTTTTGTTCCCGGGAACAGATTGGGAATAGAATCAAGAACCAAAAAAAAGTTGATTCTTGTTCCGGGGAATGAATTTGAGAATCAAAATCAAGAACTCTTCTTCTTCCCTTCGACCATCTTGCGACTGCCGACCGCCACTGTCCGCCATCGTCCGCCGTTCGCCGCCGCCGTCCACCGCCGCTGCCAGCCGCCATCCGTCACCGCCTGCCGCCGGTC
Organism: Eucalyptus lansdowneana; assembly: GCA_017140395.1. Taxonomy (NCBI): domain Eukaryota; kingdom Viridiplantae; phylum Streptophyta; class Magnoliopsida; order Myrtales; family Myrtaceae; genus Eucalyptus; species Eucalyptus lansdowneana. The sequence goes on along the minus strand of CM029487.1, from coordinate 17,913,335 downwards.
CAGCGAGCTCGCCGAAGGCTTGCCCGGCTACCGGCGAGACTCAGCCACCCCAGATCTGGCGAGGCCGAGCCTCACCGGTGGCCAAGTGGGCCTCGCCGGTGGCTAGGCGGGCCTCGCCGGGGCTGGGCAGGGGCTGGGCAAGCCTCGCGACGCCCAGCCCCACCGGTGGCCAAGCAAGGCTCGCCTAACCTCGGCGAAGCTCGCCTGGCCACCGGCGAGGCTCGCCCTGCCCCGCTGGTGGCCTGGCAGGCCTCGTCCAGCCTCGGCGAGGCCGGCCTGGCCACCCGTGGGCTGGGCGAGCCTTGCCCAACTGTCGGCGAGGCTCAGCCGACGAGGGCCGGCCTCGCCGAGGGCTGGCGACGCTCCGGTGAGGTTGCCGGCCTTCGTCTAGCCGGTCGTTGGTCTGCGACCAGCCACAAGAAGAAGAAGAAGATGAGAAAAAGGAAAAAAAAAAAGAAAAGGGAAAGGGAAAAAAAAGGAAAAAAGAAAAGGAAAAAAGAAAAGAAAAAATGAAAAAAGGAAAAAAGGAAAGAAAAAAAAAAAAAAAGTAAAAAAATTATTTAAAAATTAAAAGAAATTGATTTGGAACATAATTAATGAGCACGGTACCAAACGCAATTCTATTCCCGAGAATCGAAATTTTGGACGATTCTTAAACGGCTTAAAATGCTTAGAATCGGTTAAGAACGAGAATCGTTACTAAACGCGCCCTAAGTGTTATCCCAACGCCAGTGGTTAGGTTGGTACAACTAATTTGTCGTGAGGAAGAAAATTCTTTTTTGAGGTTTGTCAAGTTTGTCTTTTTCTTTTCTTTTCTATGTGAAAAGGAAATGGGAAGGGGACCATACCAATAATACTAGCAATGAATGCGGAGCACGACACGACAAAATTTTCAGTTTCCACGTGAATTTTCAATTATAGCTTTTCTGACAAATGATGCTTATCTTTGCTTGGACTTTGGAGTCTCCCCATCATTTATGAGAAAGTATCATCTGGCCTTTGCATTAGTAGGTCAAAGTCATCTCTATCGAGGATCACGTCAGCCCTACAGTAAAATTCACTTAATTAATGATTGAGATAATATTGGTTGATATTTTTCGGTCAAGTTATTGTTAAGAACCAATGGTGCTATGTTGCAAAATTATAAAATTCTAAATGAATTTACATTTATTACTTAGCATTTACACAAATTTTGTTAGATGTGTGTAAGCACACATGATATAATTAAGAGAGAAACATTGCTACTTAAAATTAAAAATGAAACCATGATTGAGAAAATCAGTGTTAAACTTGATGAATCCCAAAACAAAATCAATTTATTTATTTATTTATTTTTTGTGATAAGTGTAGGGAGAGAGCAGATGTACAAATAAGTTTATCGGTGAAGGTCCATCCAAGCAAAGATAGAAGTTAGATAGACATGAGTCCACCTATAAATGGGCTTATAGTTGGAAGTACGCACAGGCTACCTATATGGATGAACAAACAACTATGAACAACTTTTGTACTTGAAATTTACCCTTGAAGTTATGAGTCAAATCAAACGGCATGAACAATTACATGGAAGCTTCTCGCCAATTTCCAATATGTTGCTGAAAGAAAAGAATGGATGCTTTTAATAAAGTATGAAATATAGATTATAAAAAAAAAAAAAAAAAAAAAAGGAGAATGCCAAGCCCCTACGAAAGAAATGTTCATGCGTCTAACATCCTGCAGTCTTCAAACCCATAAAGAAGGCATCCGCGTGAAACTACACATTATACTAAAACGCGTTTCCTCCACCTGGTTCAAAAGACACTAAGGAAACAGTTTAAAAAATCAAAAGAAAGTTTTGTCTAGGAAGTTTTTCATCTTCTTGCGTCGTACAAGAGGTAAAAGGCTAAGGACAAAAAAAAGAAAAAAACACTTCTGATTAGAAACCTTGCTTGGACTTCCAGAATGAGCAGCGCAGCGTGGTTTTGGTCCACCATATGCCAGCTGTAAAGTTTTACTTTTCCTCTCTTAATTTACACTTTCTTTTTCAACGAAGTTCTTGAATTTTTAATTAAATTAATCAATCCCTCAAATTTACATAAAATTCTAATTAAATCTGATCTTCGGCACCAGTTCTGATACGCTTAATCTAATGTGGCAATCGAATGATTTTAGAGTATGATATGGAAAATAATTAGCTTCCACAAACAAACCACCATGGAAAATGATGTAAACGGTTTCCTTTATGGAAATGCCACGGTTAAAATGTTTGCCGCCACGTACAAGGCATCAGGATAAGAAAAAACTTCTTTTTTAAGTCATCCTCCAACCTTATCTAAGGGTTGTGTCAACGTGAATTGATTGCAATTGATGTAATTTCCTGAAAAGGTTATTGTCCCCTTGGGACACAAGGTAAAATACTAGTCTCTTGTGTTTTCCTTTTTGATTTATTCTGGAAATACATTGGGGTAATCACTAGAACTATTATCTCTGAGGAAACCTTGGTTTCCTGAATAAGTTATTATTCGGTAGATATCATTTCTCAGGCTCATTTCCTAGTACATCACTGGGTAATCTTTTTCAGCTTTGCTTATTTGGAGACACAATGAATAATTCAAGGTTCCATGGCGGTGGCACAAATTATGTAATGAGAAAGGCCTTTTGTTTCCTTAATGTTCTTCATTCATCTAGGAATGACCCCCTTGGATATTGAAGGACAGGTCTAAGTGTTCTAGTCTCTTCTCAGGTGGCTTAATTCGCCTGGAGATCCATCGACTAATGTTTGAAAATTCTTCTTGACTTGGGTAAATGCTAGAAGGCTAGAATCCTCCTTTAAGACCTTCTTGATCACTAAACGACGGGACGTAAAATTGATTTCGTTGGCTGAAGGTTCAAAGAACCTAAAAAAGAACCTACGTCTTTGGGCAGCTCGATACTTTATGGGGAAGTGTTGTCCCAATGCCAGTGCTTAGCTTGGTACAACTAGTTTGTCGTAAGGAAGAAAATTCTTTCTTGAGGTTTGTCAAGTTTGTCATTTTCTTTTCTTTTCTTTGTGAAAAAGTAATGGGAAGGGGACCGTACCAATAATACTGGCAATGAATGGCGAGCACGGCACGGCAAAATTTTCAGTTTCCACGTGAATTTTCAATTATAGCTTTTTTGACAAATTATGCCTCATCTTTGCTTGGACTCTGGAGTCTCCCTATCATTTCTGAGAAAGTATCGTCTGGCCTTTGGATTAGTAGATCAAAGTCATCCCCATCGTGGATCACGTTAGCCCTAAAGTAAAATTCACTTAATTAATGATTGAGATAATATTGATTGATATTTTCCGTTCAAATTATTTTTAAGAACCAATGGTGCTATTATACAAAATTATAGAAATTCTAAATGGATTTACATTTACACAACGTGTAAGCACACATGATATAATTAAGAGAGAAACATTACTCCTTAAAAATTAAAAATGAAATCATGACTGAGAAAATCAATGTTAAACTTGATGAATCCCAAAACAAAATCATTATTTTTTTTTTTTGGTGGTAAGTGTTGGGAGAGGACAGATGTACAGCTGGGTTTATCGGTTAACGCCCATCCAAGCAAAGATAAAAGTTAGATAGACATGAGTCCACCTATAAATGGACTTATTGATGGAAGTATGCATAGGCTATCTGTATGGATGAACAAACAACTATGAACAACTTCTGTATTTGAAATTTAAACTTGAAGTTGTGAGTCAAATCCAACGACATGAACAATTACATGGGAGCTTGTCGCCAATTTCCAATATGTCACCAAAAGAAATGAATGGAATTTTTCAATAAAGTATGAAATATAGATAAAAAAAAAAAAAAAAAAAAAGAGAATGCCAGCCCGCTGCTGAGCTCGTGCCCTAAATAATGAAAGAAAATGCTCGTGCGTCTAACAACCTACAGTTTTCAAGCCCATACAGAAGGCATACCTAAAATCAATTTAAAGTATTGGGGTCAAGCACAATAAATGGCCAAGTAGCAAGATAATTCCATTGCCAAGACCAATTGCTGATGCCTATAAAAAGCTTCTACATCGTCCCTCGAAAACTCACTTCAGTGACCAAAAGAACAAAAACAAAAGTAGAAAATTATGGCAGCCTTATCATTATATCTACTGCTTACTTGGATATTCTTGCTTTCTCTCTTTCGTACTAGGTTTGCTGAGGTACTTTGTCATGCGGACGAGAGCTCTGCCTTAATGGAATTCAAGAGAAGTTTCAGAACCAACTTGAATGGTTGGCAATGTTATCCAAAAGTTCATTCCTGGTCGCTGGATGGAAGTGGAG